>JAVFBX010017654.1:0-18303 GCA_034783855.1 Mopalia kennerleyi | reverse complement strand
TCCCGTATGACTATCGATATGTTACTATCGGATCACGGACTATCGCGATATATCGATAGTTCGATGCATCGTTACACCCCTACAAATACATGTAGAATTATGAATAGTTAGAAATTTAAATAAGGTGTATTTTATATTATAATAGACCTGCATGTCTGTTAAAGACTCTTACAACCAGTCAGGGGTCAAATTTTGACTTTTTCTTTTTTTTGCCTTTCTGAAATGTTCTTTTCATAATCTTGATAATGCAAATAGTTTACCCCCAAAAATGAGTATTTCAGTAATCAGTGGTTAAATTGTAATCGGCAGGCGGATGGGATTAAGGTGACTATCTCCCCTGAACTGACTACCTGTTGTCTATTACCACAAACCAATTAACAAAGGCCAACTTATCAATTGCATGACCATCGGTGGTGTGTATTTGAACTGACATTGAGAACAAATGTTTTCCGAAGCCAAGATATTTTTTCTTACAAGCAAAATATACTTTTAAAAACAAGCTACATGTAAGGGCGGTCAAATGAGTGTTTCCGCTTTACAATGATAGCAACCTCTGCATAAACTGAATATCACAATTAGGAATATAGGTAACTTATGTTTGTCCATGAAATTACTGATTTTCTTACCCCAAAAATATATTTCTGTAAAGCCAACCACACTCTGAAAATAATTTATTCCGTGGCATGCCAACAGAATTGGTATTTATATGGATGGAATATATGCACAGGTCACAATTATATCATTTTTCTAGATTTTTTACTATTCAATCCTTTACTTCTCAAATGTCATACTCTTTGTTACTTTCTTAAATACAGTGGGAAACCGAGGGGAAATCTTGTAAAAAAAAAACCTCAGTGATGGTCCAGGGAAAGATTGAACCTGCAATTTGTACATCAAATTAGGTTTAGAAGACTGATACGCCATGGTTGCAGGCTCTGAGTAGAGAATACACCAGAAAAGGTAGTCAAGTTGAACTAGAGAGAAAACACAGGGGTCATACATCATAACATGTATGATGTATATCTTGAACCACTCAGCGATGCAATACAGAAGGACAAAGTGAAAAGATAAGAACTAAATCTACAAATATTCCGACCAAACACCCCACATTTAGGACATACATGTTTACCAAGGGACTAGTAGAAATGTCAAAGTGCAGCCCTGCCTTTGTACACATGTAACATATATAGACATGTTCTTAGAGAAACAATAGAAATGTCACAGTGTTAGAGACCTCGACAAACAGTCAATATCGATCAATGTCTTACAGTTACATGCACAATCATCGATAGTACAGTAGGTCAACAAATTGCTTCATTTCCTACCAACCAGACTGAAATTGATTAAAATATATTTACATTTCAAATGAAATCAATGTGCTTGATTTATTGTATCATTCCATACGTTTAGAAACATAACTTTTCATCAGTACTATTTTTGAGAGTAAAACCAGGTTCAAATCCCCTTATTTATATGTAAATCACATCACATATGAGTCACAGTTGTACTTCTTGTGACAACCAGTACAACTATGTATTCAAAACACACATGAATCAAGTTCTAGCGACGGAATCTTGGAAAGAAAGTTTGGTTCTCAGATGTGTTTCTTCTATTGGAGTTTTACGCCTTTGTCTTGCTGTAGAGAGTAGCTCTGATAGCAATGGGTAAGCTCACTCTAACTGCCTGCTGGCCACAAATGAACATAGTGCATCTCTATAGAAATTTGTGATCGACATGTACATGTCGTGTTCAGTTCTTGATTTAAAAAAAAAAAAAAAAAAAATCAGAGATATTGATATAGGGTGTCAGATCAAAGTTAAAAGAAATTCAGTCTTAATTCGCATGATTTGGCAACAGGAAACCAATAGCTCACATCAAAATCAAATCTTATTGATTCTGTTCTCTAAATGGTGTATGCATAGATACATGTATTGTACAGTATTCTATTGCTAGTGCTGGTAATGAACACAGTATAATTTGTTAAGCATATGAACACGGGTGTGTTGTCTAATTACAACCTGACATCAGAGTAGCAGTGGTGGTGACAAACTTGCCTCTATTTCCTCTGATTTACTCCTAGTGGGCTGACCTATAGGCCAGTTTTGCTCGAGACCTCTATTGCTGATCCCTTGCATGTACTGACGAACGTATTGATTGGATTTATTTAGAGCTGATCTATATAGGCATCTGGAATTTTCCCATTATCTACTACACCAGGCTGTCCCTGTCCACATTAGCACAATGGCTGATGGTATTTATCTACAAATGAATGATGTTCTTACACAACCAGCATACACAAGTTTTATAACAGTAAATGGCATAGATGGTTGCATTACCCAGAACCCTTGTACTGTAGCACAAGTAGCAAAATGACAATTGTAAGTACTTGCTCATGTTTTGAGGGAGTCTGTGATTCAAGCTTTAATATTGTTGAGCAGTTCTCCATTTTCAGAGCCATTCAATTTCCCTATAATCTATTATTATTAAAGGTTTGCAAACATCTAAAATCAAGAGTGTAAGATGTATTGAATACCAATTAATTTTTTTGGTTTATATATAAGTACATGTAGTAGTTTAAAGCTGTAAATAGATGCACAGGACAGATATTTGCTACCCTTACATGTGACTGGTATAAAAAAGAATATATTAAACACGACCTAAACAAGACATAACTGTCTAAGAATAAGACCTATCAATTGGTTTTTAGACAGCTACAGTGAGCCCCCAATTCTATTGGACATTAATAATTATGCTTATTTGTTGGATCACTCAGATGTAGAAGAGCGTTTTACTCCTATGACAACATATCAACCCACTAATTGTTAAAGATGTTGCATTCATGTCACTGACAAAAAAAAAAAATCCCCAAAACAGGGTGTTGGCACATGATTATTTATGTATACACTGTCGAGTTGCATATGTCTATAAGTTTACTTTTACGGTCATAAAAAGACAAAAGGGGGAAAGTTTTCGTCTGGGAAGACCATCTTAAGACAAAGAGGAGAGGATCTGACGGTCTGTACTTCACGATTGAACCTTTTACCCTTTTTCTCAGTTTATAACCCATGCACAGTGCAGCAGTATGTATATTATATTTTTATTGTAGAGAAACTGAAAGAACACTAATATGCCCAGCCCCTGGGGCAACAAGATGTAAAAACAGTTTGCAAATTTATGGTATCAGACTGATGAATCTACAATACATCAGCATGTTGTTTACTCTCATCTCAGATAGTAATGAGGCGAAGGAAAATCCTTCCAGCTAACAGTAACTATAAAATCTATATGCATGGCCTCAAACTGTGCGTCAATGATTATTTATGCAGCTACATGTACCGGTATATATTGGTAGATCAGATTTAATTCTACTTAAGGGTGTATGTGCTGCCACTCCACTGTGATTTGTCACACATATGAAAATGAATCATGTCTATTGTCAATTCTGTGTTTGATTTGGGATATGGTGAAACAGGACTTAACTAGTTGCTGCCAGTCAGTGCCGAGGAAATGTTAAGTGCCAGTTCATTGGGACAATGGGTTCAAAGTTCATTTCACCTAAACAACATCATTGTTAAATACCTAATAATACAAAAAATGTTATAAAATTTTTTAAAATATTGTGTAACAGCATGTATTTTTATAGATGTCCAAATATCAAGTTTTTTACTTTACAAAATTGAGTTTTTTTAGAGACATATTGAATTGTTTTTATTTTTTAATGCCCAACTATTTATTTTTATGATATCTAAACATTAGAAATGGAGTCTGAATTGAGTTTTTAAAAAAATGATGTGTTAAAATGATGTCTCAAATGGAGTTTATTCTCCAGCTTAACTTCCATTTAAGGTAGTTTAAGTGGACGTCTACGAACCCATGTAAACATGTAATCTTTTACTTTGTGCAGTTCATGAAAAGTGTCACGTATAACAGAGTCCTAACAGTCAATGGTACATGTTTTTTTGCTGAATGAACCACACATAGGTCATGATTGATAGTTTACACTTAAGACATCATAGTACAAATTCATGAAGGTCACCAACCACAAGCACATTTCTGAGGTCAACTTAACCCACTTTCAATGTCAGGATGAAATCTAGGTCATGCATGAAGAAATATCACCCTTAAAATCAAGGGATCAGTTTACCTGGATCCAAGAAAAAAACAATACTGATGGTTTCATAGCCGTCTAAACATTGAGTTTTTTAATGACCAATTATTTATTGTTAATATATAATACCTAAGCATTAGATTGGTTTTTTGTTTGATTTGGCGTTGTACTCAAGGGTATTTCACTTATGACGAGTCGACAGGTTGTCCACTTCACACTGTTCCTTGCCTTATTACAGTGGAAAATCGAGAGGAAATCTCGTAAAAAAACACTCTGGCAATTGTTGGAGCCACATCATGTGACTCACTCTTGATCGACAGACGGACTCGATCCTGTTAACGATAAATTGGAGTAGAATTGGGAAGCTCACACGCTACCACTAATCCACGGTCAGGGGCCTTAAACATTAGAAATCGAGTCAATTTCTTTTTTTAAATGATGTGTTAAAATGATGTCTCAAATAAAGTGTATTTACCTGCCTAACAACCCATTTAGGGTAGCTTAACTGGACTTCTATGAACCCCTGTTATGCAAATGGAAATAATAGTAGATCATTTTAAAAGATAAATCTTTGAAAATAGGTATAGCTTATTATCCATTAAACAAAACCCTACATTCTTGTCCTAATCGATCAGACCTGTATACCTTCAATAATCAAACAAGCCTCCCTGAATTTCTGTCCCTAATGCAATTTTCTTAATCAAAAAAAAAGGTTCAAGCATCTGGATGCTCAACGTATTAAATTATGTTGCAGACCATATATCCATACTGCCCTTTGCTCATGTAAGAGCATTTAAATACTTGTATTGAATTTTTGAATATAGAATTGTGTAGTACTAACTATAATGTACCAGTAAATGTATTTCAATATGTACTTTGGGGAATGTTTGTAATATCAGACTCAGAGGTTAACATTGTACTTAAGCTTACTGTAGTTCATTTATATGATGGGGAGTAAACTAAATGGGTGAAGAAACCCTCCCTGGCATCAAACAAAGACAAGACAGGACAATCACAAGAAGCAATAGAAAAACTTCACAAAACAGATCACCTCTTTGTTGCCAATTATGCCCCAGAAACCATATTCAC
This sequence comes from Mopalia kennerleyi, assembly GCA_034783855.1. Lineage (NCBI taxonomy): Eukaryota > Metazoa > Mollusca > Polyplacophora > Chitonida > Mopaliidae > Mopalia > Mopalia kennerleyi. Next base: position 13,106 of record JAVFBX010017654.1, on the reverse strand, counting down.
TTTTTTATCATTAATTCTAGGTAAAACATCAAGTGATGTTAAAGATAACATGTGGCAGACTGTCTGTACAAGAGACAGTACATAAAAAGCCAACATTGGTGCACCTAACTCTCAGAAACCAGGTCTACCCTTTCAAAGGATATCACTTATTTGTTGTGTATTCAAAATAAATTTTGTTTACAAAAATCACCAAAATATGACAAGTTGGCACGTTGACACAGGTGCAAATTGTAAGAGCCATACAAGGGAAAGGTGCTTGTGTTATCATTAACATCAAGCTCTGACAAGTCACAGATAGCAGTCCTCAGAATCCACCACCAGGCTGGAGGGGCTGCAGGAAAGTATATATAGCAACCAGAGTTTCTTATATATTAATCAAAACAAAGAGTTTCTGCAGGGCATCGCTGATATTCTTTATTAATCGCAAGACATATATCATATATAACTACGGTAATTATAATAAAAATCTACATGTAGGTCATGTATATATTTGAAGAAAAAAAACATGTCACCTTAACAATTGTTCTACTTGATCTGTAGACTGGATGACATAGTTGTGTATCAAAAACACTTGGTTGCTAAGCACCAGCACACATAGAGTAAGAGGTTAGGAAGAAGGGAAGACTTCCAGACGGACTGGCTGAGGTACAGCCTGGCCTTGATGTAAACACAGAAACTGTAAACAAACCTGCTCCCCTCTTTAGTACCAAAAGTACCTGGTTTACAGAAGTTAAGAACATGTTACTGGGGAATAATTATTGGGTTTGGTGTATCCCTCATAAATTGCAGCATATTACCAACAGGCCTTAATTTTTCCCTGAACGAAGTACTGTTCTTGTGAATATACGTCTGGTTGAATGATCAGTTTCACAGAATCAGTGAATGCCTATTATTAGTAATGCGCCATAACTGCAGGCACTTTACTTTTTAAAGTGTCAATTTAAAAAAAAAAGATAGGAAATGAAAAGAATATAAATAGGTGGATGGTAAGAATATCATTTGAGAGTTAGTTATTGATTTTTGTTTTGTTTTTGTTTGTTTGATTGAGGTTTAACGTTGTATTCAAGGGTATTTCACTTATAGGACGACACATTTTCCTCATCACAATGCTCCTTGCCTAACTATGGTGGAAAACTGTGTGGAAACCTCGTAAAAACCACCCCATGGCCCACCATTGCCAGAGCCACATCATATACCTGATAGTCAACGGACAGACTCGATTCTATGAACAGTAAATAGAAGTAGGACTAGTATTAGCTAACCATCTACCACTAAGCCGTGGCTGCGTTACTTATTGAAGGTTTATTGGTAACAGAGGGAACTAGAACTCCAATCTCTTGTTGAAGCTGCAGCAAATTGGCCTTATTATCCCCATGAGCGAAATACCCTTAAGCACAGTGCAAAACACCAATCAATCAATCAACCTTTAATACTAGGCAATGCGTTAAATATTTTACAGCATACAATCGATCAACGAGAAAAGTGACAAACTCCATGTGTCCCTTTGTTCTAAGATGACACATGGCTACTCAAATTTATTGTCACTTTGATTTAACTTACAAACAAATGACAGACTTCTCCCAGAAATTACATCTATGTACATGACTTTGACATATAGTTACTTCTTGACAAAGTTAACTTCCAGGACAACTTCCATTTCACATACTGCAGGATACAGCAACAGATGGTAGCGGATCTAGCGATGTTATCAGTCGAAAATACAGTTAAAGTCTTGCTGGACCCCTTGGTTGATTTTCAGAAAACCTGTTGTTAGGCTCTAAGGTCTATGTATATTTTTTAACCTTAGTCCTACATGTATTTACGAGAACAATCGTTTGCGCATACATATTCTTTCAATGTAACCGAACGATAAGTTACGTGGGTATAAATTCACGCGAAGTCGCGAATGGAAGATCGGTTCCATTCGAGTTGGATAATAGCTGTGGTATGAAAATTTAACACATAGTGACATATAATTAAAAAACAAGCCGTACCACATTGTACAGGTGCTAATTTTGAATAAAGTAGACTGATTGGGAAATGTACCCGAGGAGGGGGTTAGCGTTTCACCAAGTTGATTGGATCGTCATAAGCAGCCAAGCAGGGTGAAAGTAAAAACCAATGTCCCTGTTTAATCAGGGTTTTCAAGAGATTTCAAGTTAACATACAGAAACCAAATTTGGACTTTGTCACCAGGCACCAGGTAGCAACCTATAGGTCTACTGGCTCATTTTGAGCACAAGAGGTCCAGTAAAACCTTAAGAAAAAACAATGCTTGAAAGAATTCAAAGTAATTTATTTTCTGGTACATGCGTTTTGCTTGATTATAGTTTGCCGAAACAAACATAATATTGATTTTAGCTTTACCTTACAACAGATACATGTAAGGTAGGGAATTAGTATATTATAGAACAAAGACACATTGTTAGGGATTAACAACTTCTAGATTTATTAACACGCAACGTTTCGTTCTAGATCCTAAGACCGTTTGCAAGCATAGTAGTATATTATACATTTGTACATCAGATTGCTTATCTGAACTATGACCTACATTCAGAGCAGATTCGACCTGCCATGACCTACATGTATAGCTGCTTTGAAAAGTAGGGTCCAGGATGCCAGTTAAACTCCACAACATCTACTGTAATCTCCAAGTACTTATAAATTACTCTCGCCATATTTACGTTAGGTAGTACATTCGCAAATATTATATATTGTTTTTTTGAAGTGCTAGGCAGCTAAATATCTTGGTTCAAACAAATAAAAGGACTGAGGGAGGGGGGGTTATCTTAAGTTTTCTTAGATATAAAACTATAATCAGAGTCAAGACATGATTACATCTGAAATATTTGTGTATACATGTACATGCGTGATATCTTGGCACATATTCCTTCTTCAATATATAAGATCTGTAAACTGGACTGTCAGTCTTTCCCTCTTCTATGTCACTCAAAAGTAGCCAACTGACTTTTAAATAATATTGGCTAGAGCACTAAACACCCGAACTACATGGAACTCTGTGCACTTGCCACAATGCAAACGAACATATATATTCTCTACTGTCAAGATTGGTAAATAATAGGTAAAGAAAAATCAGAATTTTGTCAAGAAAAAGATATGGTCTTTTAATGGCGTTCACAGATAAGTTGCCCTGCTTATCCCTGCATTAGGCCTAACAAAAAAAAAAGCTGTGTTGCCTCTTACTACAGTACATGTACCAGAAAAAAATTGAGCCGAGCAGGCATTTTTTTGTTATTGTTTTTTTGTAGACATTGTACAAAACAGCAGAATAGAAATTAAATAAAACTGACGCAGATGCTTGCATGATCGAAAAACATTACAAAAAACGATTTTGTTATCAAAATATGCCAATTTGGAAGTCAATGGAAACTTTAGACTCAAATAAATATTCAATATGTGAATATTGTTAAATAATGCTATGGTGGCCATTTTGTTTTATGGAACTTGGTGAAATTCCACCCATTGTCAATATTTGTGACGGACGGACAGATGCCGAGTAGCATTTCTAAGCCCCCCTACTATAGTAGTGCCGTAGTGGTGGACAATAAAGCTTGCTGTAAGTTGTTTTAGACAAATTGCAGAAACCCATAAGAGGTGTCACGATTCATAGATATTTTGATTAATCGTGCGTCGCACAGTTTGGTTTGGTTCACGATTCAGTACACTTCAGTCATTCTTATTTTATTCCTAAACACATGATCTTGATCAGACGTGCCAATTTATGTGGCTTCTATTCTTATCTATGATATTGTTACGGCAATCTTTGAGATGATTGGCTGGCTTTTATGATGCTTTCTCCATGCTTTGTGAACTAAAGGAGTTATACTTCCTTGTAAGTATAAAGCATTACATCAGCAGAAAACACCAGCTGCACAGTCAATACAGGAGAAATGACAAATCATACAAATATGTCCATTAGTGTTTTATATTTACAGCATTTTAGAGCGAAAAAAAAAAACAACAACAAGAAAAACCAATTGCTTTATTAGCCTTAGATATGCTTAATCATGTACATGTACATTATTCCATTAAAAATAAACTTCAAACTGCATTGAATCTATCTTTATTTTTTGTATGGCTGTTGAATTGTGAAAAATTGTATTTTGTTTGTCAAAATTTGCAAATTATATGCATGATTGGCTGTTTTCACACTTTATCTTGCATTACTTTTCATGTACAGGTAGTCAGCCAATGTGCTATCTTTAACATCACATGCTGTTTTGCCCAGATACTGATAATAGAGCCAAATAACACACTTTGTGTTTGTTGCGGTGTTGGTTTCCCAAACCAATTGTGTATCTACATGTATTATGAAACATATTACAATGTACTGGACAAAATTAACATATTTGCCCACTTGTTTTTTGCTTTCTACTCCATGTTACTACAGCAAAGCAAACATAACATTTATCTAAAATGCATTATCCAAATATATAGTCAAAGATGAGGTGAACAGCTTGTGGATTCTGGCGTTCCCTGGTGAACAGGTCATTTACAGCGTTAGGTACATGATTGGCTACTCTCACACTTTTGCTTGTTACTTGTCACGTACAGGCAGTCAGCCAATGTGTTATCTGATGATGTTTTGCCTGGAATAAATGATAATATAGCCAATGGTGCACCTGAATGCATTTACATCACTTCTACATGTATGATATGCCCAGCTGGAGAATAGATCCATATACTCAATGCCCATAACATCCAATAGTAAACAAAGCTGTGCTAAAAATAGGTTGAGACAGGTTGCCAGGTTTCATGATAATACATTACATGATGTAGTGTACTGTGTTTACAACTTCATGCTCTATTTACTTTCTTATTATTTACCTCAGGCCTCTCGTATGAAACTTATATGAGAATTTGAAAACAGACACATCGACAAATAAATTAATTACAGAACATTAAGTAGAATTCTTTTCTGAAAGTATGAAAATAATGCTAAATGACCTCAAAGAGTTAGGAATCAATGCATGTTATTGTCTGAATGGTTACTGGTAAAGAATAATAAACAATAACAAAGATAGCAAACATAAACAACAACATGTCTGTCACCATGGAGCAATAATGAGATCAACAATGAGCAATCACAAAGTTATCTGGGTTAAAAAGAAAAGAAAATGTCACAACAAGGTAACTAGTGCTAGCATACAGGTATGGGATATTGGAGGCCTGGGTGACCCAAATATATCTAGTATGGTTTGTTTACAGTTTTCCAGACACGCACATGTACATACACGTACTTGTTTCAAGACATGATTTATATCCCTATTAAATTAATTACATTAAAATATTAACTGATTGATGAATTAATGATTGGTTGTTGGTTATTTCCCTCTTTTGATAATATACATGTCAGGGTTTGTTTGTTTGTTTGTTTGATAGGCCGGTATTTGATTGTCAAAAGTGATGTGAATCTATCCCAGAATGAGATTAACTATATCTATATTTTGCAAGGTACAGAGAATCAATCCATAAATATAGCTATGACAAGTCAACAGGACTTTTCTTTGTTGGTGTTTATATCAAAACTATATTATAATTTAAATAGGTTCCAGTTGACTCAATGGCTCATGCCTGCATTCTTCCAGAACTCCTTTCATCATCAACATCAACCATTTAGGTTTTGTTTAATTTTCAAATTAAATATGATGGAGGGAGCTTACGAATACATTCATTACCACCAACAATGAAGTAGTTCTAAATTATATGCTTTACTATGAATCAGTAATTCAAAACCAGTGACACGGACAGTACATCATAGTTACACAATGTGGCAAACATCCTTAATGCTTTGTCGTAGTTTGAATTTCAGAAGCTCAATCTTTTTGATTTTCCAAGAAAGTCTGTTACATTTTGAGTTTGTTGACAGTAACCTACTTCAAGAAGAGTATATTTTGCAATTGACTTATAATTCGTTTGAGTCTTATTGTATGGGGAATCATTTTTATGGATTGGATATTTTTTGCAACAGCTAAGTGTAAATGCCAAGGAAATTAGTCGAATTGATACAGCTGGTTTAAGAAGTAAAAATTTATTGATTTCATATTACAAAGCAATAAAAAAAATCCTAGTCATAATAATGAAACGAGTTGATAACTTTCTGTTTGATTGACGGCATTCTGTAACATTAAATGACGCATGGTGCGCTTTGTTATTTTTCAGTAAATGTGATTTTGTCCAATGTAAACAACACGGACTAGTTGTTAATGTCGATCCAAAATGTGGCCTCATCTAAAAACAAGCATCTAAACATGAGATCTATAATAATGAGGAACATAAAATCAATTTGCCAGAATTGAAGGAAATATAACAAATTTATTAAACGATGTATTTTACGGCCCTCAGTCATGTGTCAACGGCTACTTGCGATGAAAAATCCGCAATTTCCTTCTACAAATTGACAAATTTTACGGACATAAATTACTATACTTACTTGGATATAGACATTAAACTTGCCAACCCTCGGAGAGGAAATCTCCCGATGCTGAAAAAAAAATTAGAAAGACAAAAGTTAATAGATTATTTTATGTTCCATCGGTATAGTATTTAAACAATGTACTCTATGGGCGGCCAAATCGTTATCAAGAGATTAAAACATACACAAGGTCGCACAACAGAAGGCGCTGCACGATCTCCAAATAATGCTTTCCACGAAAAAATCACAGCATCTATCATGCAAAAAAATGAATAAAAGTTTAAAATGAAAGAATCTTACTTCCATTGCAACGCTTTCCTGAGACATCGTAAACACGTTAAGCAGACAATTTGCGCATGAAAGATCTGGGTCAGTGCTTTTATCAACACACGCTTCCAAACGTATAACATATCATCGTGATTCTCCGTAAAAGTCCGTAAGAGAGGATATTGTTATTGTTTAGTAGGAGAATAAAAACACAAGTTTGTCTTCAAATTATGAACATTTAATAATACATAGATTTTATTACAGAATAATTATTTCTTTATTCCAGAATTAAACATTTCATAGCAATTACCCACAATTCCTACGCTCTCCGCGCAGTGAATACTGCACTAGACCACTGACCCCACAGCGTGGAGATTCTAACATCACTTGATGGAATTTTGTGTGGATTATCTTGTTTTTTGGCGACATTTATATTCTTCGAGAGAAACGGATTACGCAACAGTAATCGGCTGTCATTGTGGATCCCTAAATGTGGAATCTATGAGTGCTAATCGATTGAAAACGACCTGTTAGAAATTGTATCTATTCAACTGTTGCCATGCCAACTGCGTGTTTCCAATATGGCGTCAAGTTAATATGAGATGATGTATTGACAGAACTGACTTCGTCAAGATTAAAACAAAATAATTGGACTTCTAGTAAAGATTGATAACGTAAGGTTTGTTTACATCTTTTATACTATCTTTTATCAAAAATTTAAGCTGTAATAGGGGGCTTTCAGGTGGCAGCTTTCTACAGCAAATCATTTTGAGAGCTTTAAACAACTGGCCTATTTAGCCTTATATAGCCCTAGCCCAAACATTTTTTATAGTCTACCATGTTTTCCTTTTTTTCAATTATTCTGACATTCCCTGGGCAAACACTTAGTCCGAATTCTGTGTATTACCCAATCTAGATATGGAATTATGGATACATTTACTGTCACAAGTAGGTTTATAATCTAAGTAGATTAATTCGATAAAATGTTGAAAAATGTGCATTTCCAATAAATTCTTTCGTAAATTTTACTTGTAACTCGAATAATCGACATGAACAACAACTGAAGTTAAACATCTTTGCCAAACAATATGATTATGAGATAAATAAATTTATATATAGTCGAACTAATGTCATAGTCTAGCCCTATTAAATTAATTTAGTAAACCTAATATTAATTTTATAAGCTTACATCACAAACAATGCATTTATTTACCAAATTTAGATTTTGATTTATCCTGTTGCTCTTTAGTCCGAGTGGCCCTGACGTTTTGTTTGTGAGATATGCCTGACTGAGAAAACAGTTTTTGCCCATTGATGTCAGTGAATAACTCAAACACTATCGTCTGAGCCCATCGGACTACATCGTAACATGTAGTTGCTTACATGACTAAGAAACAACACGAAGGAGATCTATTTCTTTTGTATTTATAATTATGTCCTGTCTTGTCTTTGTTTGTTGCCAGTGGTGCCGAGGGTGGTTTCTTTTACCCATTTGGCTGGAATGCCGTCATGTGAGTGAAAAAAACTTAAGTGCAGCATTAAACCAGTTACCTTAATCAAACAAACAAACAATGATAAAAAGAAAAGCTGTAATTTAATTTAAATATATCTTCATCCATATAGTATTTGCTAGAAACCAAAAAGAGCAGGATGCAAATCACTATTTCAACAGTAACTGGGTGCCTCATATTAGTTATTAAAATTTCTCCATCTTTCCTGTGTTCAATTTGTTTAGAATATTATAATCTAGGGAATTTTCATTAGTTACTGCAGTAGATACTGATGCTGATCCATTGTTGAGATGAAAGGGCATTTTTCACCCAGACATTCTGGATGCCATTCCTTTACAAATGACTTACTAGTACTTGTTTAATAGTGATAGACAACCACCTATAGATAATACATCTGTGACAAGGGAAGCCTAATCTACTCATATAGGTACAAGTAATCAGAGACCATATTCTAAAATAATGCTAAGTTTCAGCTCTATAGCTGTTTCAAATCCCAAGTTATTACATGTAGTTTCCAAAATTAGAAAAGACACATCCACGCATTTTCAGGAGCTTCTTCGAGCAAATTTCAGGAAGATGTATCTCAGAACTGAAATGTCGTATAAAGCTCATTTGTTTGAGAGAAGATTTTTCACATATAAATAGATTGGTTTAATGGAGTTGCATCAAAATCTATGAGCATCAAGTAGGGACCACTGGTTGATTTACATGGAATGACCCATATCTTTTTTTGAATTTTTTATTTTTATGCCTTATAACATAATTCTGATCACATTTTTTTTTACTGTTATTTCTATGCTGTAAGCTTATAAATGTTTTATATGGTAATTTTCTTTCTTTGTAAATTTAAAATAATTAAAAGATTCCGCATTCTGGCTAGATTCCAATTTCATTTATGATATTTTCTTTCTTAAATTTAAGACTGATAATTCCTTTTATGATTAACATTCAATTCAACTACACCCCCTGCATGGCTAAATGCAGTGTGTCCTTGTTATGACAGGGGTTGAAATGTTTAAAAATTTCTGCCTGTCCTAGGAGACCGGTAGTTTTATTTTCTACCTGTCCCCTGTCAATTTCTAGCTGTCCTTTTTTTGTGTGTAAAGTAGAATAGGGCTTACAGATGAGAATTAAGGATCATATTCATTATTTACCAATATGAAGACCTCAACGTTTGAAAGGTCATTCTGGTGACTCCTCTGAGTAATGTTCCATTACGCTAAGAATAGGTAAACACGCTCGTCTTTTTTATCAATTAACACAGAATTTTAAACAAAAAATTACTCTTGATTTTAATTACCTGTCGCCTGTGACAGGTGGGTTTTATTTTCACCTGTCCTTTGTGAAAATCCACTTGTCAATGACAGGTAGACAGGCAACATTTCGACCACTGTATGATGTCTTTTTGAGTGTAGAATAGTAATTTTCTTGATTCAGATAAGAAGTTCAAATTATATATGGTTAGGTTAGTGTGGCTATTCAATGTTGGAGGACACTACTATCTTGTCAACCAACTAGCCAGTCAACCAAACAACCAAGTTATCCTACTGCAGTTTTCAACTGAGTGCCTAGCTCAGCAAGCCGGCAGAGTATCTGTGTTCTATGAACCTCTTGTTTAATTTTATTTTTCTAGGAATTAATCTGGCCATACAATATTTTGACCATGGACTCATACCTTTCCTGAAACCACTAAAGCATAGAAACTCCACAGTAGATGATCATTTGTGTTGTACAGAAACAAAATTAACTATGTTTGTTTATATGTTACAATTTCTGTGATTTTATTTTGGAATGACTCTATTTGTGTATTAAGGCCTGTTCACACATTCACAAGCCCAGAGTGGTAAAAAAACGTCCCAATGCCAGACGTGTAGGATATTAAGTGGGACCGGTTTAACTCAGACCATGTGAACCGATAAATTTCCGAGCCAGCTTGCAGCCAGTTTAGATAGCTGTCATGGGAATAGTCATTTTTCTGAACCAGCTAAGAATTTAATTTTAAACCGATGATTTAATCTGGTTTTACAGTGTTGCCATGTGAACAGGCCTTTGCATGTATGTTAAACTCTTCAGTGAAACTAGAGGTTACTTTTGTTATATTTTCAGTAAATATTAATGGTTTACTTTTGTTTTCTATTTCACAGATTGTCTTGTTCACTTTAGAATTGATCGCTTGATTTTCTCCTCACAAATGTTCACTTGAATTATCACTTATCCAAGAGACGTTCACATTTCACTTGATTGTACTTCATCTTATCCACCATGCCTTGTGGTCACAAGCAGCTTCTGGCCCACTGTGTACGAGTATTAGACACCTACCACCCTGAAATACAATCCACAGAAGAACATGTCACAATTTATCTCGATTCATGCCAGGTAAGTTTTGTTGGTAATACCTGCTCAATTACAGATCTGCCTACCTGGTGTATCCTGACCTATTTTGTACATATTTATGTTGATGCACCAATAATATTGTGCCATTAAAATACACACAGAAATAAAATTGCTACGCTATGCTGTAACACAAGAATACACATTTTAAGAAAATACTCCTAAAAAAAAAAGAATTTTCTACATATAAATTTTGGTTATCTTTTGAAGTAGGAGGCTTAAAGAGTGAAATAGGTGGCAGACAATAGGTCGGAATATGTGGGCCGCTGATGCCCCGGGATCTCTCCGGGTGGTACAAGCCCAGAGATGTATCTTAGCGATTACAGGCAAAAAAATCAATCATATCCCAAACTAAGAACTTTCTTTACAACCGAGGGTGAATTCCATGTCCCACCTTTAACAATTTGAAGCTTATGCATATTAAGAAACAGTATCGTAAGAATCCTTCTGTATTCAAATTTATACCACTTCTATCAACAAAGAATGTAACTGAACTTCTAAAACTTGGCAAGTATCTAGAAAGTGCAGCTACATGTATACTGAGAGCATAGACTACTCTCTGCCATATATGTATTACCGACATTTATGTATACCAATAAGTTGTTAGCTGACATATAATTCCAAATATTTTTCCGAATTAAAATTTAATAAACATACATGTAGGCCTACAACTAAAGAGGATTTAATTTTAATTTACAAATGTTTTTTATTTTCATTTTTCTGAATGCGTTTGTTGCATAAACTAAACAATGAATACTGCACTCAGTTGAATCTAGTATATGTATTTACATTAATGGTCTTTGTGTTATTTTATATATATACTTGGTTTCATGCCTATTTTCGTCTTCAGCTTAACACACTGCCAGAGACCATTGTGTTGACTTTGCAGTGAAATTTGCACACAGAGGCCTTGTCAAAAGAATATGTTCATAATAATATTGATATTTTAAGTTTGTTTATATGTTTAACTTGTTAATATACTGAATTACATTGGCAAAATCTTAATGCTTCATAAAAGCCTGAGCATAAGACAAAGAAGGCATTATGTTAAAAAGCTGTAGGTCTACTTTGCTTTCCCACGCTAAAATACAGGACACTGCTAACCATCGTTGTTTCTTCCGTCACAATTTTGTACAAAAGGCAATACAATTCTGTCTCTCATTTTTAATAGAATATATTTCACCATAATAAACTACACAAATGTACATGTAAGCTTATATATGCAACACACAATGTTATTGGAGATGAATCCATTCCGTTAACTATTTTTCCTCAACACAAAGAGTAGATAATAACAACAAAAAACCACTAAACAACAACAACATTTTAATTTTAAGAATATAAAACAAGATTTTCAAACTAAATATTAATGATTAAAAGAAATAAAAATTTAAAAAATGGCAACAAAAAAAGTAAATGTAATGGTAGCTACATCAGATAATAATAATGATAACTAAGCAAAGTTAATTTTATATGAGATGATAGATATCAAAAAGGCTTTTTTATTTATTTTTTGACAAGGAGAGCAAACAGATAAATGTATGAACAAATGAATAAACAAATCCTTTTCGATTTAAATGTATGTATAATTTATGTTTATATAATGCGTAAAAACAACAATGGCAGCATTTTTGATGGGAATTACTATTTTCTTTCACTAAAGTAAGCGGCGGTCAAAGCTGTACTAGGTGGCAAATATCGCCGCCGTCCACCTCTTAATGAAAACCTCGGGCAGTTGTGTAAAAGTTTAGTTTTGGTCAAACGATCTGATGAAAAAACTCAACTAAACTCAACTAAAATTTGTGCGAATTTTTTTTTTGGCCTGTACCATAAATGAATTATTCTTGATGCTTCGGTTTTTTTTATTTATCTTCTCAGAAAATTAAAGAGAGTGACAGAAACTTTATAACAGAGGTTTTCTCAGGCTGTGTCCGATATGCTTCTATAATGAAGGTCGTCACTGATGGTTTCTATGCCAAAGATGGAAAGAAATTCCTTAAATCTGAAGAAAATCTCTATAAAGGTATTGTACTTAAAATATATGTCAGGTTTTGTCAATGTTCACATAAATGGTGATAAGAAATCTACGGATTACATGTATGATATATTTGGATTGCCTTCCAACAAAAGAAGTCTGATAATGTCAGAAGGGAGCATTTCAGGCGGTCCTCTGGCATCCCAAAGGTTGAGATTGACATCACAATGATGGCTTAGTGGTTAGCAGGCACGCTTTCGATGTAATGTTCATAGTATCAAGTCCGTCCGTCAACCCTCGGGTATATGAGTGAGTCACACAATGTGGCTCCGGCAATCACGGGGTTGGTTTTTACGAGGTTTCTTCCCAGTTTTCCACCGTAATTAGGCAAGGAAGATTGTGAAGTGGACAATCTGTCGTCATATAAGTGAAATACCCTTGAGTACGACTTTAAGGTAGGTCGGCCCCTTCGAGGTCAAAATTTGTCTGTTTTTGTTTTATTTGTTAATACGAAAATTCACATTAT
>JAVFBX010017543.1:0-18306 GCA_034783855.1 Mopalia kennerleyi | reverse complement strand
AAGATACTAAACACTACTAGCAAAGTCGTGGCAAGGAATCACCGTGGGCCGGATCAAATCGCTAAATATGGTACCCAAAGATACTAAACACTACTAGCAAAGTCATGGCGAGGAACCACTCTGGGCCGGATCAAATAGCTAAATATGGTACCCAAAGATACTAAACACTACTAGCAAAGTCGTGGCGAGAATCCAGGCCGGATCAAATCGCTAAATATGGTACACAAAGATACTAAACACTACTAGCAAAGTCGTGGCAAGGAATCACCGTGGGCCGGATCAAATCGCTAAATATGGTACCCACAGAAAGGAAGTTCATTTAAATTTGAAGATCAATATGTAAATAATATTCAATCGAACAACCGGATTTGATTTGTTCCAAACCTCCGGGAGATGATATTCCGATATTCCACAAGAGTGGCAACTTTCTCACTTTTAGTTGTATCTGATTGTTATATAAGGTCGACTCGAACCACTTATTGCCAATGAGATGAAAAGGTTCTTTCACAAACATTACCGGAGCAGATCAGTGGGGGCCTAAAATAGTTTTTTCAATACAGGTAAATATACAAAAAGAAATTTAAAAAACTAAAAATCGGAAAAAAAATTGCGAGTTTCGGTTCGTGAAACGACATTATTGTTTTGTTTTCCTGTCCTGTGTCATATGATCTTTACCGATTTATACGTATTTGTCTAATTTTATAATCCGCTTGTCTGAATAATGTACATGTCTTCTCCCCGCTTTGTGTCTGTCCTGCAAGAAATTGTGTGACATATAGACTGATGAATAATTATATAAAAAATAATTTTGACGATTCCCCAAATCCAGCCCCATCCGTGGATCACAAAGTTGTGAGTGATTGTCGCTAGCCTGTATTATTGCCCCTATTTGTGGCCTAGTTTCTGTCTCCAGGCAACATGGTAAAATAGGTGAAATGGTCATGTGAGTAAAGGATTATTAGTATGGTGTAAAATTCCAATACGATTAAACATTAGGATCAGTTCGATTTACCATACATGGAAATTCAGTACGATAATTCCAATGGTTATAAATATATGGACAGTCTAAAGAGTCCAGTAGAGAAGCTAATGTTTCACGGCTTCATGGCATTGTCAGTGTACACAAGTCAATTCGGAGGTCTTACTCCGATCGACAGGTCTTATCGCTTTTGGAAGCTAAATGTTTTAAAGATGGCGACCACGGGATTGGATATTGTAACATTTGACGGGTCGAGTTGATAACTCATTCTATCTTAACATTCACTAGCGACTTGATTTAGAGCCGCTCTAGACCCCAACCTAATGCCGACTGAATTTTAATGACGCGATTGGCCGTGGACGCTTCGTTGGTTGGCAGGAAATAATGTGACATGGGTACGGTGAAAAATGGGACGTTGTTTCCCAAGTTTTGGCTGGGGATAAAAATTGAGTTTTACAGGCCGGAAATGGCTGCTATAGCAGATTAAGAGTCGGGCTGGATTCGCCGCCATACAGAATATATGGCGTTGTTAACGAAAGGAAAGCCAAATACAAGATTTGGCTATTAACTCCTGGGGGTGAGGCTGGAAGGTCACGGCCTTGATATCCATTATCACCCGTAAACCATTGTCATATCGCTGTTAACAAGAATGAATATGGCGCTCACTCAAGTGAATCCAACTTTGATTCGGAAGAACATCAGACATTTGTCATGATGAATTTTTTGACGATAAACAGAGAAAATTGCTTTATGCTATGTAGAAATTGCAGAGTAGCATAATCTGTGAGTCAATTAGAAAGAGACATTGATCGATTGATGGATGGATTAAAAGACTGGTATTTTACGACTAACATTTTAAATTTTGGAAACGAGTAGAATTCGTTGTCTTGAATGTGTCCATTATACTGTCGGGATGGACAGTCCCTGTAGCAATATGAATACATACACTGGTTTAGAGTACTATAGGTTTGTGTTTAAGGATGTAAACGTTGGCAGGTTAACCAATATCAAGTGCCATCAAGATGATTCATCCTACATGGTTCTTTGGTTTTGTTTTGTTTTCTTGTTGTTTTAGCTTTTTGGGAGGGGGTAAATATTTTTCATATAATTTCTATAAATATGTTTCATTTGTTATATTTTACTGAAGAAAAATCTTTCCTAGTGAAAGAATTCGTCTTCAAGAAGCATGCGTAATTCTATATCCATTAAAAGCTGAACACATATTCTCAAACGACTTTCGCAGAAATCTTCTAAAAAAATACAAATGGGGAAAAAGACAAAACACCAAGACCCTCCGCTCCTCCCCCCCCCCCCCCCCCCCCCTTCTCCTCTTCTCCTTTTCTCGCCTAAAAACACGCTCAAAGAGACAGATATATTATAATACAAAATACCTCATTTTTCTGGGAAACCTTTGTCCTGGAACGATTGCCATCGAAACACTAAACTAGCCCATCCACTCGTAAAACTAGATAGTGATGTGAACTAATCGCTTTCAGGAACTGTCCCACTAACCAAAACGTATTTCCTTTATTCGAGAGTGTGTGTGTGTGTGGGGGGGGGGGGGGGGGGGGCATACAGGTTGTAAATTTAAAACTTGGGTTTACAGGATATATATTTCTGGTGTACAGAACCGTCTCACCTCTGGGGTCCCGGGTTCGATTCCAGGTGAGCATATACGAACTACAAGAAGGTATTACGGTTTAAATAAATGAATGAACGAATAAATCAATCAATCAATCAATCAGTCAATCAATCAATCAATGTTAGCGGAGTTTGGGTTAAACTTCGGATCGACAACATCAGGTAAAAGTGCCAGTCACTTTATCACTTTATAGTGTGTTGTCGGAATATAGTCCTATATCATTGACTGTGAGAAAGAACAGCATAGGAAGATTCAACTTTGATCGGCGAATTTACGAGATATATGCTCTCATAGAGTTACGATCATAATACGAGACTGAAACATGGATCTACCAAAATAAGATCAAAATATTGTACATGGAAACAAGTGACTGACGATCATTGATTTGTTTTATAATCGGTATGCTCTTTCTATTTCTTGTTATACCTCTTTGTTTACTGAGAAAGGAAAAGCAGGCTGTATGTAATCAAGAAATGATTAATCATAGCCATTATTCTGACTTAATCGCTGTGTTGTCAAGCGCGGTATAAGACGCAACAAAATGGCTTGGTTAATTGGTCCTTAGGGCGTTCCATAGAATGGCGTTAGTAACGTGTGACCAGTCTCCGTATACACTATAATGATATAGGTCTGACGGGGATCAAAACATCTACTGTAAATGTTATAAAAATCCACATAGAAATCAAATGTTATTTAGAACTTTACCAAATGAATTATGCTACGTCTAAGATCCCCGTGGTAACTGTTAGACATGTGTTAAGCGGCAAATATGCCGTGAAATTAAAACACATAAAATAGCGGAAATGTCTGAAATTGTGTGTCAGGTGTTTTTGTTTTTAAATCACAATAGTTGGATATTTATCGTATGTGGAGGATCTCCCTAAACACCCCGTTAATCTGAAGGGAGACATAAAACAAAGAGAAGGGAAATGAGGGGAGCTTGATAAAGCTAT
This sequence comes from Mopalia kennerleyi, assembly GCA_034783855.1. Taxonomy (NCBI): domain Eukaryota; kingdom Metazoa; phylum Mollusca; class Polyplacophora; order Chitonida; family Mopaliidae; genus Mopalia; species Mopalia kennerleyi. Next base: position 14,732 of record JAVFBX010017543.1, on the reverse strand, counting down.
TCCACATACCTCTACCAGGTCCTCATCGCTGATCAGTCAGCCTACCTAATTATTGGCCCAGACAACACTGGGCATTAAATCTCAGTTATACCCTTCATATAGATCCTCTCGGGTGAACGCATTTGGCCACAAAAATCTCCTATTCTAATACACTTTGTATGACACTTGCTGTATTTAAACGTGGAAGTGCACAGGTTCGATTCTCTCACTATAGACTTGATTCATATATACATGTGTACATGAGGCGATTCTATCACTAGACTTGATTCATATATACATGTGTACATGCGACAGTTCTCTCACTAGACTTGATTCATATATAAATGTGTACATGAGACGATTCTCTCACTAGATTTGATTCATATATACATGTGTACATGAGACGATTCTCTCACTAGACTTGATTCATATATACATGTGTACATGAGACGATTCTCTCACTAGACTTGATTCATATATACATGTGTACATCAGACGATTCTCTCACTATACTTGATTCATATATACATACGTACATGAGACGATTCTCTCACTAGACTTGATTCATATATACATGTGTACATGAGACGATGTATTTTGTGGAAGAAAAAAAACTGACTGTTTGTTCGGGGCTGGGATTTGTTTTCCCCCAAATCACCAGCTGTTACGGTTCATTCGTTGTTTTAATAAAATTTCCTTGAGTTGATCTTGGAAACAAAGCAAAAAAAAACCAACAAAAAACAAATATGTTGAAGTTCTCTACCTTCCAGTTCATAGACTGTTATACTTGTCCCTAAAGTAATGCAATTGAGGATATATAGTATCTGATAATTTTTTTTTTATAAGGGAAGTCGGTTTTCTTCCACCTTGACAGTGGCACGCCGTCATATCAACAACCTCCAGTGCGGCATCAAAAGTATGTCAACAAACAATTTTATTTATGTTTTGATTTAAAAATAAACCTGTAGGTCAATCATTTCTATCCGCTTAGTCCATTAAGATATCTTAAATACTTAAAGCATACAACAATCAATGTTATATTTTCTCAGTTTACATTTCTTTTCCTATTGTCTAAAATTGACAAAGCGGTTATTGTTTTATTCAACAGTAAATCGTTTCAAACGAATCACTTAACATCAAAAAGCTCTTTGTCATTTTTATAATTATCAAGCCTAAACCATGTCCTCATTAAAATCTATGATGAAACATATTTTCGACCTGATGCCTACAAAAAACCATGTCAGTCCAAGTTTGTTGTGAATAAAGTAATTGTTGTGTAATGTTATGACGAATCATTTAGGGTATGAATCCCTAATTGTCGGGGTAAAAAATAACTTTAACTTTTCGTGCTGCTCCTGTCTGCTGTGGTTATAACTGAATCTATTGTTTTCAATGTTTTTAAACCTCCCCTCTGCAGTCATACAGACTGATGTCACACGGCTGGCTTCAATCGGTCACAGACACTGCGGACCATTAAACTGGATACAGTTGTTATAGCATTCATCTCTCGATCACCTCGTTTATAGAACCAGAGACCACGGACAGCAGGCTTTATCTCGCAAACTCATATATAGGCCTACTGTATTTAACTGCTTAATTTGACAGCAGAGCAATAAGAGGATCAAACCATCACAGAGGTCAAACATCTTTGGTACGGTGGTAAACACTAAACATCTCTCTACTCCGAATAGCACATTTTAATTGCTGATCAGTTAAATTACATTTCACGTGCCTGTAACTATATCATCTTTCAAGTTTGGATTTTCCTTAAAAGCAAAAATGACAATTTCAGATCTAGACAAAAACGATATTCACATCAAACACATATTATTAATGTCCAAATCAGAATTCCAATGATTTAAATAACAAAACCGTAATGCACAGAATCTTTCCATATCTGCCTACCATGAAAACAATCTATTTTATTTATCCATTTATAACAAAACGTCCTTCAAATACTGTACAACCCACGATGCCAACCATGGTTAATTTATCTGCCAAGACCTCTATCCCTTTAAGGTTTGCGATCAATCAGCCATACTCTCAGTCAGCAATCTCCGCTGTGACAGTACACTTCTCGTGGAAACATAAAAACACAGATCACATGTATATGGATTCTAGCTAACGATGTGAGTGTTAAATTAAAGGTTGTATACCTAATTTAACAAAATATATTTGTACAAGAATAGAATGACAAATGGCATATTGCTAAAGTTACCTTATTTCTTTTTTCGGTGAATGGGTTTTGAGCTCACAAATTCAACGAAAACTTCGTTTGCATATTTTGGATCGCATTTCCGGTAAACGGCATTTGGACTTCTTTTGTTTCTCAGTAATTTCCGTTTTATTCTGAACTCTTCCTTTTTTTCGCTATCGGGTAATATTTTTATATTCTATCAGTTTTCTTATTCATGGCTTTACGATGGCCGTCAAGCTGAAATTGTATTCAGTCAAAGCGACAACTGGAATTGCGCTATATCCTGCAGTAAAGCTTTATTTTCGTTTTCATTGGCCAAAAATGAGCTGCTAGATTGTAAAGCCTCCCACGATAGCGCTTGGAACGTTATTCGGCTTTAGCTTGTTCTAGAGATTTTAATGACAGTTTCGAGATGAAATCTTTGCCCTGTAATGAGGTGACCGCGATGTGCTGAAGGTGAATACCATCCGCTATCACTAACTTTATATTATAGTCCATGTCAAGCGCTTTTTATTTCCCGAGCTGTGTCGCTGTTTGGGTTTTCTCATTTCGGGTTTCTATTTGCTGCCAAAGGAGATCTCTTCATTGGGACGGAGATGTAATTGCTGGCGCTCTCATATAACCATAGTCAACAATACAACGCTGATTATGTTTCTTTCTGCTGTGAATTTTGAAAACCCCTTCCTGGCTGCGAGTGGCAACCGTGAGCGCGTTACGCGAAACCTTACTCATTGAAACAATCTCGCGTGTATTAAAATCATGTTATACGCTTTTTTCATGCGTCTTCTTTTCTACCTCTTTTTATTCTGTGAGGATGCTGTTCGTTTAGGAAATGGTTGAGATTGCTATGAAATAATAGCGCAGACAAATCTCTTCGAAATCCCAAGTCACATCGAAGCTGCATGTGAAGTTATTGAACTGGGACTATGGGAGATGATGGTTGGGTATGGGATGGCTCTCAGATCGATCTTGAAGCGCCGCGGAGTTTGAGTTTCAGGCACGACGCCCGGTGATTGATACCGTCTTATTACTGGCTAAGGTCTGCCATTACTTCTTTACACAGACCAAGGGTCACGCTTCAGAATAATTCAGGGTCATCTAGAGAATCATATGCTCATCTCCCAGAAACTAATAATATAACATAGAATAGTGGCAGGGCAGATGTCACGGGGCCTTTGCTTTGTCACCAACACATTTCTGCGATCAAATTGAACGCTAGGCGGCCAAAGGTGCTTGTAGCTTGGATAATGTTTATGGCGGTTTCAAGAGAGGGTCAAGCAATGCCAGCTTTTCTTACAAATATTCAGACTCTGCTTTTGTTCGGGACGATTAATAGTTGTATCTAGATTTTATTTCAGTCTGACCCCGATTGGCTCGTCGCCCTTTCCAAATCCTTACTTCAAACCTCATCCATTGTCAGATAACGGAATCGTGATGATGGACGAAAAAAAATTGTTTTCGAATTATGGAGTGGATGGGGTCGGACTCCGGCGTTCAATCAAACCCAGCCCAAATCATGTATCCGAGGTAAAAACTGGTCGGTCAGCTTCGGGGCATGCTGTTTATCTAACATCGATTACTGGTCCGGTGTCCCGCCGTGGTGGGCCACAGCAAGCAAAAACCACTATAATTAGTAAGCTCTACTCCAATAATTTACCAAACCGCCACAATTACTCATTCGATATTAGCAAGAGGACGAGAGTTTTTAAGAACTAAGCATTTCTACCGCTCGATTCAAGACAACTAAGTCTAAAGACGGAGTATTTCAGTTTGATAGGATTTTGACGGATTGGTTGAGTGATTCTGTGTCAACCTTAGCCACTTGTTTCCAGACTTGTTCTTATTACCGATGTGTTGTTGTGATGAGGTGAACTAGAGATTATTAACAGCTTTTACCAGGCTGGAAAAGAATAAAGCGACTAGTCTTAGAGAATCATTGTCCTGTTATAAAGCGTTCATCATAAACCTAAGCCCGAAACAATCAACCTCAGCGAGTATACTATCTCATCACCATTGTTCATAACGCATTAGCTGTTTGAGTGAGGTTGATTAATTGGTGGTTTAACACCGTGCCTATGGGTACTTCACTTATGGCGGCGGTGTACTCCAACAATAATTGACACTAGCACAACTATGTGAGGTGATTTGATACTGTTGCAAAGTAAATCTTCCTCCAGTGCTAAGTAACGACAGAATTACTCTTCTTCACTCGTGACAAGCCAGAGCGCTGTTTAAGTTCGGAGATGTATTATTATTTTATATAATGTTAGACATGATGAGTGTTTTATTGATCTTGTTGGGTTTTTTTTTTTGTTTAGATTAATAATTAATGGATTTATATTTTGTGAGTTTTAAATAAGTTTCTACTGCGGGAGGAATAAGATGAGCAAAGTTATCCGAGTTAAGCAAATGTGACTGTGCCAAACAAGCCGATCAACAATACAGTTGTTGTAGTAAATGATACTTTATTTGTCTTTATTGCGAAAGAAAGCAATCAACCCTGATTATAAAGCCTAATCCACATTAGCTTCCCATTATGCTGGACGGTATATGAAACAAATGAAGGCATCGAATGCACCGAGCGATATAAAAATAGCTGAGGGTGATAGTAATTTTGATTGGAGTGGTGGCTTGGCGGACAAGAGAGGTTTATGGTATTGAGGGGATTGACATTCGTGAGTTCATGAGAAGAATATCACTGATTGGGAAAAGTTATTAAGCTATATTAACTATAGCTGTCAGTAGATGAGCCTAAACGAGGATTATACGTGCAGTTGTTGGTTGTCTTCAGTGAGCTAGAATTTCGCAGGGCAAATCACTCCCCGTTCAGTAGCGTGTCTGGCAGCCTTTAGTGTTCCCCTATGTCATCAAGCCGAGCCCTTGGTGATATTTCTGATCATAATTCGTGCCTTGAATCCTCGATCCATTCCCTGAAGGTCTGTCTTGTCATAATTCCTAATATTTTTCCCCGAGTAGTGATTTCCTACTGAACGCCCTTTCAGATATTCATATAGGCGCGATAATTGGGGGTCCGAGATTCGCCTCGATCTCCCAGAACTCGCTAATTGTACCCAAAGAAAATATCCCTCGATTTATTCAGGGGCATTTGTCGGCGCGGATTCAATTCTATCTCATATCACATCGTCCGCCCTCTAGAATGATTATTCTTCTAATATGATCAATGACAGAGGTCAATGGACAATCATTTCGCTAACTCCGGGGCACTGCCTGGATCCCCGCCATGTCTCCTCTCTCCTAGTTATGACCAGACAGAGACCAACCAAACTATGGAGGTGTTTAAATACGTTCATCGGAAAAGCGAGGTATTTTGAGCAAATTTATGACTTAGTATTGAAGGCAATCTTCGATATAAACGTATGGATTTGTGGAGATTTGCCATGGCAGTGGTTCAATGCTAGTATCGTATACTGGCTATTAAATTTATTAAATACATTTATTTATCCCTTAAACAGGGACAATGAAAAAGCATTTTTCAGTGGTCACACTAAACCACACATAACATTTCACCCTGAATGTGTCGACGGTGAAGGGACAAATCGTTTTTTTCCACAGCCATTTGCCTGAAGAGAAACAAGTATTCGAGAAGACGCCACGCAGGCTTACACTTGCTTATCGAAAACCCCTTAATGTATAATGACATTTATTCAAATATATAATAACATATACTTTTTAGAGAATTTTATTAGAAGTTCTTGCGTGTATGTCTCTAGGATATTCAGCAAAGTACATTTCCACGCAATTGTTTATAATAATTAATAATAAAATTAACATCTAATTTGTTAGCTATTTATATAGGGTAAAAAACATATGAGGCGAGTAAACTGTCAACATCGTAAAGAATCTTCAATGCAGAACAAATTTAATTTGCATTCGTACAAAAGGCCGACTGAATGTGAATCAGCCACTAGGTTGTTAAGATAAGAAATGGAACTTTATCTGAGAAGTCGAATTTATAAAAAAAAAAAAAAAAAAGTACGGTATAATTAAACTGAACACTATATGTCATATGGTACTGTAGAGAATAAAAGCGTACATCAAAAGCAACTATATAATAACCATGATATAATGAAACACAATATAATGAGGTGAAGTGAAGAATCGCAGAGGTAAACTTGATATGATTGATTCTGTTTAAGTGTTAATATATAGAGCAATCCCAGTTCTCGTTTCCTATGAAACCCTCTGGCTAAGGGCAGTTTGTTTGGAAAGCAGTTATATATACTATCTGTATACTGAACACTGGAGGGTGAATTATTTCCCACCATTATCAAAACGCCTCACATTTTATGCTTGTGCTAGTGTCAATTATTGTATAGAATACACCGCCGTGATATAAGTGGAATACCTTTAATCATGGTGTAAAACACGAAACAACCAATGAGCCAATCAATCGTATTGTATGTTTGGATTTGGCACTATCATATACTACTGAGACAATCTGCATTGTATGGACTATTTCCCAGTTATAACTGCTTATATAGCCGGTTATAAAAAACATAAGTGAAGAGAAGATAGGATCACGTGTTATAGCAAATTTAAATTCTTTTTGACAATAATATGTAAGCGATTACACATTTGAAACTAATTAAAAAAAATAATATAGTATGTATGCAGACATCATCAGGTTGATATGATTATTGTATGCGATTTAATTAGAAAAATAAAAGTAGGCCTATATATCGCGTAATAAAAAATGGTTAAGAGCCAGGTTACAGGTCGGGGAGCTTGCCTATTGAGAAGTTCTAAATGGCAGATCTTCTATTAATGCTAGAATACTTGCCAGTCTTCTGAAGGGGTGCCTTTATGAGAAATATGGATTTGAGAGAGCAGTGAGAGCCGGAGTCATATCGCTAATGGCAGCGGAGTTATTGACTGGCCAGTGAATGAAGCGCCGTCTAGTGGCAGCCTGTCACAATCAAAGCTCTTGTGGAGATTGCCATAATTTCGCTGTAGAACCATTTGTGTATGGAATTGGTTTCATAGAGCAGTTCTCCAGGGATTTTATAACGGGGTGTCGAGACCTCTGCTCACAAAAGCCAACGATATTGGCCCCAATATTTGATATTACACCAAGTTTTGTGATAGATTGTCCTTGGGGGAAAGTGGCACATTACTTATGGCTGTCATATCAAAGCTCCATTCTAAGTCGGGTTAACGCCACACTATAAACGGCTGCCAAAGCTATTTGTTAAGAAATAATACCATTGGTACCAATATCCTAACGCGATATTTGAAAGCTAAATATGACCCCGTCATCATTTGTAGTGGCGCGTCTGTGCATTCGTGTATTGGTCGCCATTTATCGCTAGTCCACGTCTACGGAGCCTAATAGCGGACTCATTAAGTTGGTGAGAATATCTGGGAATTAAAGCTTCGGCTGAAAATTAATGAGGCAAACGTAGCTCGCTCTATGTGAATTTGTCTAATGAAAATACATAAAGATAGCCGCCTAACTACGCTATTGTATTATCAGACGATGGGGCGCTATATTTAAGATTAATACGTGTCCGACTGGAGATGGGTAAATAGTATAAAAGTTCAGCCCAATTGTTATGTCGATTCGGAAAGCCTATTTAATGTCTGTCAGCCTCAATCAATTTCTAAACCCAATCACCGACTCTATAAAATCACATCACAGCCTCCATACCCACCAACAGTCATTTCAATATGGTACTTCACGTGGGGGATACGGCACTTCTTTCATAGCCGGTTAAATCCCAAGTATATAAATAAACAGATCTATGGGACTTAAAGTGCGTGAATATGTACGTCTTTACACATCTTTAGGGTCCACCAAAACAGCTAAACTTTAAATATGTCGAACAAGAATTGTATTAAGGGTACAGAAAACAATGGTGCTGGGGAGGTATGGCGAACACAACCAACACCTTTTAGCTGACATGTGCAAGTGTTCACCATGAGCATTTACCCAGATCATTTACACTGATACAGAAATGGTTACCAATAAAAGCCTGGGAAATCATGTCAAATTCTACATTAATTCTTCGAGACAAGTTCCTGAACAGATCTTAATCTCGAGTTGTTATGGGTAATGGGCATCGAAACATACAATGTTTTCGAAAGTCTATCCGGAAGCGAACTCACCATGAAGCCTCACATCGCTAGAGAGCAATAAGCTATCTCGATGTCGCCGGGACAGACAGTTAAACTGCTCTTTATTGTACAAGTGTATGTTGGTTCCCGGGGAGGCCACGTGTCCCACTCAGGGATCTTTATTGTCCGCTTCACGGGTTCGAGTCCGTACTTCGGCTGTTCGAGACAAATGGAAGTTTTCCGGGCACTGCGGAGATAATGGGTAATTTTTATTTTTACATTACTTTTCGATTTTCCACCACTAAACCTCTATATAACATTAAGTTTGTCGCTAGACACCAATTAACAAATAATCAATCGGGCACAAACAGGCCTTTGTTTCCAGTTATTTCTGCATATATGTTAAGAATTAAGCGCTTTTTTTTAAATAAATCTTTTAAAATGATATATGGTTATTTGTTTTTGTAACAAAAACTCATTGAAATTTTAGTTGACAGCAAATGTAAGTGTTTGAAGAATATATATATATATATATATATACCCTATATGATGGACAGTTACATGAATGTATACTCAGCCTGTCTTTCTGATCTATTTATACACTACTTCTAATCACTGCCATGAAAGCATATTAGTATCAGATTGTGTGCATCCACATCACATATATTGTTATTTAAATGACGCTATAGTCTTTGTTACCCTTCATCTGTGTTATATGAATGAAATACAAGTGGAATAACCGGGCTATAAGTTTGCCGTATTGCCCGCGGATACAACTCCTTAGAGAAAATAAAAACAAGATCAAAGGGATCTAAATACATGAAACAATAGAGAAACATGATAAATTGGCTCCTTATCGCGACAAATTGAAACTGATGATTTCTCTAAAGCTAATTTAGGGCAAATCTTTGAGCAGATGTCCACCACGTTTGACTGTAAGTAGACCATGTCATCATATTTTCTCTCTCTATAATATACCTATATGTTCCTCTGACCCAATCAGATCACGAGTTCGGATCCGAAATTACAACCTTAGAACTATACATATACGGCGTAAAACCTATATTTCGCGCTCTCTCTTTATATATGTCATTTTCTCTCTTACTCACGGTAAGGGAAATTTAAACCACCAATATAAGAATACAAGAAAAATATTTTGAAAAAATAAATAAATAATTACAGTCAAATAATCGCTAGTCTCACAAAACATGTGAATGAAGCAAAGGTGCATATATATGCATATATTCGTTTTGGAGTCAGGGTTGGTTACTGCATACTTTGCTGACTTTCCTATATTCAATTCACAATAGTACCGTCCACTATGCTTACTACAGTGTTTAATAGAATTTCCCCTTTTTCCTGACCAGGTAAGTGTAAAGTTTTTGTGAGTTATAACACGGTTGGTGATGTTTATCACCTATCATCCCGACTTTCCATCAAACTACTGTTATTTGCCAACTAAACAAACAAACACGTACACGGACACCGCCATGGTAGAAGTGAAATGACCACGGCCTGTATCCATAAAGCGACTTAGGCCTATAAAAGTATTCCTGAAATTTATCAATATTAAGCCAAATATTAGCCGATCATTTTCCATTGACAAAAAGTTCAATTTTATATAATAAAGTTAAGATTTTATAGATTTCGTTTATTATCTTTCCTTTATGATTATAAAAAAATGGCAGCAAATTGGTGTTCATGTACTTTAAATGGTGCTTGAATATTTCTTTGCTTTAGGAAATACTTAAGTAGCTTTATGAATACTGTCCCTAATGCACCACGTTAGATAAAACAAGCAAGCAAAACTGACAATTGCTGCGGCAAAAAAAAAAACAACCAAAAGAAACATGGCCGAATCTGTCGTTCCATTTGATTTTGTTTTAAACGCATGACATGCACTCGATTTCATAGCAACAGTAAAGTGATTTTCCCTGTTTATTAATACAGAATAATACTATTATAAATATAAAATTCCAGACGATATCCATGCTTGTGCATCAATGACCCACATTTGTCGAACAGATCTTTGGAGATGTTTTATTTTTTTATTTTTTTATTTCAGCTGTTCATTGCGTTCCAGGTTTGCGTTAACAACATGACGACTGATTTAAAAGTTTCTTTTGAAGAGAGAAGAATAAAATCAGCTACACATCAAACAATAACGAAGAAAAAAAATCTCCTGAAAAGTGGTCATGTATTTCCCAATTAAAGGACTTCTAGTAAACAATTGTCGACTGTTATTATTACCAAATTTACATTCCTAATGAAGCTGCATTAATGGGCAATTTAGATGAAAAAATCTTACATGTCAAGAACAAAGATTACTAGCTATAATTACTCGACGGGTCTAAGCTTGTAGCTTAATTCTGCAGATAAAGATGTGTTTGTTTCGCCGTCAATCATTAACAGAAATCGACAAACGATCGCCAGAAAATTGCTAACTAAATACATCTATGTTAATAGCCCAAATCCTTTTGACATTTCAAGTGGATCGTTTTTAAACTGTTGTGTCCATGCTTGTCTTCGTGTTTTTAAGATAATAGTTGATGTAACCGAGCATGGATGTTAACAAACCTCAGACTGGCCAATCCGATGCTTTCATTAAAACAACAGCAGCTTCCTGTTGCCCCGGTGCTTTCAGAGCTAAGGGGCAATATAAACCCGTCTGTTTGGGATGTCTGTGTATTATTTGTTTGTTGCCAGTGAGGTCAAAGATGGTTTCTTCATCATCTGGGCTGGCACGCCGGCATGTGAGTGAAATAACCTTAAGTACAGCGTTAACACCCAATGAAATAAACAAACAAATCATAACAATCACAAGCACTACACTTTGATTTCAATATAATGGTAGCAAATTGGAGCGGCAAATGTTATGTGAATGATGCAGAAACGAGGAATAAATAATCAATTTATAAAAAAAAAACATTAAAAAAATCACAATTGTAATTTTATGACGTCGATAACGAAAATATTTCAAAATGATTGAAATGCTTGGAATGTTTGGTAATGCTAATGTTGTTTTGCCATGAATCAGCGCTCGGAATGTTTGGTACAGTGGCCGTCGTTTCGCCCATGAATCGGCCTTCGAAATGTTTGGTACAGTGGCTGTCGTTTCGCCCATGAATCGATCCCCGAAATCTTTAGTATTGCATATTTATGTCGTTTCGCCCAAGAATCGGCCTTCGAAATGTTTGGTACAGTGGTTGTCGTTTCGCCCATGAATCGATCCTCGAAATCTGTAGTATTGCATGTTTATGTCGTTTCGCCCATGAATCGGCCTTCGAAATGTTTGGTACAGTGGCTGTCGTTTCGCCCATGAATCGATCCTCGAAATCTTTAGTATTGCATGTTTATGTCATTTCGCCAATGAATCGGCCTTCGAAATGTTTGGTACAGCGGATGTCGCTTCGCCCATGAATCGATCCTCGGAATCTTTGGTATTGTTGATGTCGTTTAGCCCATGAATCGGCCTAGGAATGTTTTGTAATGTTGATATCGTTTCGCTCTTGAATCGACTCTCGTAATGTTTGGTACTATAGATGTCGTTTTCCCTATAAATTGGCCCTAGGAATGTTTGGTATTGTTGATGTCGTTTCGCCCATGAATCGGCCCTATCATGAATGTTTGGTATTGTTGGTGTTGTTATTACTATACTCAAACTCGACACGGCGTGGATTTTAACTAAGATGATGATTTTAGTCTCTGTTACGTGTGTAACGTTGTTATGATGGATGGATCCGAGCCTGTGTAGTTTACGTCATGGAGGGTCCGTGTACAGATTAAATACACTAACGCGTAGCTTCTTTTGAACTCATTAAAAAGAGAAATTTTCCGGGCGTGCTGAAATGTGGATAAGCAATGTACAGGTTTCCGGCAACTCCAGTCGTTTCATAATTATGTATTGGCTTACCGTATAGCAAGTCAATTAATGAATTGCTGTCTCTAGAATTATTTGATATGAAAGGAGTCCTCGGGAAAATTATCACCAATAGACATTGCTGTACACATTTGCAAATATATAAACAAGGCATTAACGTAAATAGCGTGTAGCCTATAAACTTGTCTGATTGATCAAATAATATACACATCAATACATTACTGTATATAGCGTGTAGCCCATACACTTGGTTGTTAGACCAAACTGTATACACATCAAGGTGTGCAGCCCATAAACTTGGTTGTTAGACCAAACTATATACACATCAAGGCGTGTATCCCATAAACTTGGTTGTTAGAACAAACTATATACACATCAAGGTGTGTAGCCCATAAACTTGGTAGTTGCATCAAAATTTATACACAGAAAGACATTACTGTATATAGCGTGTAGCCCATGAACTTGGTAACATTGACTTATATGGTGCTCATAAGCCCAGAACAAGTGTGAACAAACCGTATACATTATGAAATTGACTGCTGGTGTTGTCAATATACGATTTGTAGGTCCAAACTATACGATTTAATCTTAAAGTTCTTACTTCTTGAGTTCGTTTATACCTGCCCAAAGCCTTAACAGAGATTGAGTAATTGTAATTGTCTTAAACAGTTCTAAATGATATACCCCGTGCACAAGCAATGGACAATAAGATAGCGATGGACTTAAAAGGCAACATATTAATAGCTAAATACGATGAATAAAGTTTCGCCTTTCTTGACATTTTCAGCTGTCAAGAATTAAAAGGCAGTTGAAAGGAAAACTAAACACAGTAAATACCGCCATATAAGTTTTCGTTTTATCACATCCTATTCTAGCGCATATAACCTCGCTTTGTACTTAAGGGTTGACATAAATAGATTAATTCTCGCGGTAAAATCTACATTGTGCTACTTATGACAAATTCCTCAGTTTGAAATAGGAATTATATTCAGTATTGTGATGCGCGTGATCTGAAGAATTCCATAACAAAGAGTCTATTGACATATATACGCCAGTCACGTGACTGGCACTCTTTTTTCTTAAGAGGTAAAATTACAACACATTTGAACTTTTGGCTTTCTTTATTATAATTGAGTATAGTAAGAGAATATAGCCATATCATATATGCGGCTCTATAGGATGGGGTCCTATGTATTTCAATACAACGCCCATTCTAGATATTTCCATTAAGTTGAACGTCATATTCACTTTAATATTCAAACAATTTATTTAACAAAAGTAACACCAAAGTTTGAAACTAAATACAGAAACATTTTCTACCTTTAGGACTCAATTAAAATTGAATCAATCAAAACTAAAAATTTAATATTTAAAATACACTTAACAGTTTTTTTTTAAATTTATAAGCATTTGATACTTTACAATAGTGTATGCGAAAGTGATTAGTGCGTTGGTACTTTGTTGTCTACATTCGTGATTAATTTCATAAAATTGAAACAGATGCGTGTATCAATGGTGTGGGTTATCTGAATGGTGGTGTAATATACACGATTCCGGGAGAACTTTTATCACCACCTGTTTATACCAGACTAATGTTTGTTTCATAAAATGTAATATAAAATTGGAATATTCCAGAAGGCATAAAGGAATATTTGTAAGTAATTTAAGCTAATATTTATTCGCAAATAAAGATATCTATACTTTAATGTTCACAGTCTCTATATATAGATATAAGTAAAGTAAATATGTTTTTAAGTTATGAAGCCCTGTCTAGGTGACACCCAGTATGAGAGTGAGGTAATCGCTGATGCAAAGGTAAAGGATGATTTACAAATATTTACACGTATTTGAACTTACTCCGTCTAATTGGGGTTGCAAAACCGGCTTAGTCTGAACAGCGAAAAAGAAATCGCTGTAAAATGTTTTAGAAAAATGGATTTCTTTATTTTGCCTAGATTCCTGTGTAATCTGTAAACATTTGTTCAAAACGCGTTGAACTAATCTGCAATGCACTTGGCAATGATCGCATTCTACTCACGTTATTTGAACGAGATAAAGATACGCTCGCGAGATCTCATTCCTTCCTGTCATAATTCGTGATCCGAAGATCACCGGGGGATGGCTCGGACTAATCCGGCAATCTTCGGCATCATCCACAAATTCCAGCGCATTTTAGGCAGAGATAGAGACAAAGTGTTGATTATTCGATGTTAATACGTTTTCAGATCTATAACACTCAGAAACGGAGGCTTTTAGAGTTACTGGCTTATGCTAGGGTTTGTAGATAACTTTGTCAGCGTTAAACAAAATATTTCCATGTTTTGTCCCTATATGGATTTCCTTTATCGGATTCAAAAGCGTCAAACAAATTACTTTAAGAAAGAACTGAATTATGAGGGATATATTTCAAGGCCATGCTCATGATAGAGTATATGTGATAATTATATATTTTTTGTATCTTAAATATTCATCCTGTTTGCCTCCGTAATAATATTTTGCTAGTTAAAGCGGCCTGAGGGCTTATATGGATTATTCTTTAAATGTGTGTAGGAAATGTACTCAATAAATTCACACAGCAACATCTAAGACAAAGGGTATTGA
>JAVFBX010017432.1:0-18306 GCA_034783855.1 Mopalia kennerleyi | reverse complement strand
TTTATAACTTTTCAAACATCTTTTGTTTTGTCCCATTTTCTGTGATGCACAGTTACTTTTTTCCATTAGTATATAAACGTATATATGTATATGACATGTAACTCAGTAGACTGTTGGGCGTGTAACCCAAAGGTACCTAGTTCGAATCCTGGCGGAGGCAAGCAAATTTCCTGTCTTCAATTATCCATAATATATATGACCTGGGATGAGTATATACACTATTATATATTATTTGATGTTTTCATGTGTCTTGAACTCTTTCTCTTATCGGAGGGTTGGGAGGGAGCTTTCTGATACCAGGGTGCTCTCGGAGCTTAGGGACAACATTAAGTCGACCCGCTTGTGGTGTGTCTGTATTATGTCCTGTGATTGATTTGTCCTGTCTAGTCTTTGTCCGTTGCCAGCGGTGTCCTTTACCCATAGGACTATGGTGATGAGCCCAATTCAATTGTAAATTGGACGCTAGAACCCTCACAGAATGTAGTAATTTCAAATCGCTCTTATTATTATCAATCTGTCCGGTGTAAATAAAATTCATGAGTTAAAAACTGTTCTACCAGGTCCTATAAAAATTAAAAGTTATTTTCTATGGATATACATCTTTTGGATGGTTGACGATCAACATTTTGGAACAGATGCTGACACCGTTTTCAAGCTTATGACTAAACAACATGGATGATGTCTATTGATGGGAATGAATGCGCCACAATTGTGAAAATAAAGATTGATTGCCATCAATTTATAAATAAACACAGAGTGAGGTGCAGTTTTAAAAATACATTATTTTTATAAAAAAAGTCTAAAATCACACTATCAAAAGAACAATATAAACCGGGTTATGGTGATTATACAGGTGTTTAACGAGATATCCATGCAGGTAGCATAAGACTGTGTTAAGATTGTCGGAAATGTCGTTATCCGGTCTTTTTTCTCAAACCGATTGTATTTTTTTTACATAAATTATAATTATAATACACAAATCACTTGTGTATGTATTTTCTATGGCACAACACACCGGTGATTTCTTTAATATTACAAATGTCATTTGAATATTAATGCACTTTACGATTATTGCGGACGTCACAACACTGTTCTTTCGCCAAGCTGTTGATTGTCGAGTGACATTTTAGTACATTTATTCACGTTTTCAGGTAAAGTTAACAATTATTTAATTGTCACAAATTTAAATGAATATATTTGAATTCTAGAAATAGTAATTTCAACACTGGTAGATGATTGTCCAGCATGCTAGGAACGACATTTCGACATCAAGCCTTTTGGATAAAATTTGTTCAAAATTGTAAATCAACAGCTAAAATCGGAGTATAATCACTGAAACAGTAGCCTACTTAAAGAAACGTTAATTCCCCAAATAATACAAGTAGGGCCATTTCTTTAATTTCATAGTAAATGTACAGTGTGTTTTACCTTGGCGTCCGTTTGAAATTTCCGATATTTGAAAATCTAAGCTAGAAATGATTATAGTTAAGGAGACCTTCAGTTTTTTGCTAAGGGGTTCTCATAGCCTTCAAATACGTCTGATGTTGTTCAATTTGGTCAATTCATGTACTGCCGGTAGGGTCACACTTTGATGATTTTTTTTCAAGTGCGTTGGCTAAGCGGGAGGAAACTTCGTTAAAAGCCTCTGTTAAAAGAAGGCAGGTTTCCGGAGAATTGCTAGAATCTAAGAATAGGGCTTTCTTGTAAATAACCAAGTAAAATCCTCGTTTAGTCGTTCCTGGTCTCAATCTTCATACATGCTTTGATTGGTTTTCAACGAAGGTGTTTTTCAGATCGGGCGACCCTGTTCTGGTCGTCCGCTGCACAACCATAGCCTTTTTCAGCGGATATATTTATATAAATATAAAACCGGTGATAAGTCATTGAATTTTCTGCCATCTAAATGAATTTTAACCCACTGCCACTATATCTTAGAACAACATGCGTAAAAGCCCCAGTTCTGAATGTTAGAACTGAGAACTGAACTGTTCTTCTTTATAAAGATTGATTCAACGTTCCCGATTTTGTTTCTCTTTTTTTCATTTAAGGAATGTGTTCATTCAAACTACAACTCAACTCAGTATTTAAAAATTTAGTCTTTAATAAGTTGTACAACTTGAAAAACAGATGAGAAAGAAAAGCACAGGTGCAAAAAAAATAAAGACAATTGCACAATTATATAAAAGAGTTTCAGTAATCTCAAAATACGCCATCACGGGGTGCCATATAGACCGTCAATATAAGCTACATACATGTCAAACTAGGGTATGCAACGTTAAAGGAAATATGCAAATCCCCAAAATGCAGTTGACGCTGAATATGTCTACCATATTTCATTAAAACATCCTTTATAGTTGTCGAAGTTTGATCAGGAAAGGACATTCATTTATTTTTATCACAGATCCAACTTTGTATCCTTTACAAAACCTGGATCTATTCTAGAAAACCGCACAAGTTCAACGGATGGTGAGTGTTCCTACGAAGGTTCATAAGAGATATTCATTAAAATTTTAGGGCTCTGCGTCGGAAAAAATCGCTTATATTTATTACCATGCCCAACTTTGTATCCATGGAAATAATTAGAAAAAATGGTTACACCATAATAACAAAGGGCACAACTACAGGTAATTGTGATTGTGCCTACCAAGAGAAATAGGCAGCGAAGTGGACTTTGCTTCTTCGCCATCGTTTTGAGTGAGTGTACCCCTATTGTGTTTCTTTTAGGCGTTAATTCATTGATATATTTATTCAAATTAATACTCAACTCACAGATTACAAAATTAGTCAATAATAGGGAAATTGTGTACGAAGTCTGCCACAAGAAAGAAAAACACAGTTGCAAAATAATAATGACAATTGCAAAATAATATAATTCAAAATGGCTAAATAATAAACACATTAATAATAGTTGTTATATAAACGATAAATACTTACAAATCAAAGGTAAACCTAAACAAAATAAGTGAACATGCACATAAATGTCAATTAATGGTCTGTGAACATATGTACTCGCGAAAAGGACTTGAAGATTTTCGTAATGAGACCTGCCTGAAGTGAAGGCGATGTACATTTGAAAGTCTTCGAATGTACTGCGCCAATCATCACGGACGTCCAGCCCTCGTCGCCATTTTGGCTTGCATACTCTACTGGTAACACAAGTCCGCGTTGTGTAGAAAATTGACAGCTGCTATCTGTTTGGTTTGAGAGTGATGTATTCATAACCTAAATTTGCGTATTTTATAGCCAAATGGAATTGGGTAGGTTTATTGAAGTGTAGAGAATAGTGCGCATACGCTGGTAAATATGTTTTTGGCGAACAACATGTGCAATTTTAGTGCGTATTCACACATCTATATAACGGCCTAACGTAGTGACGATGCCACAGAAAGGAGAATCTTCCGAGGTTTAGCCGATTGGACAATGTATGGAAAGAAACTAAATATACAATATGAGCTATAAAACATATGATGATTACCGAACATATCGACATGTATACTGCTGAAAGTAAGTGTAAATAGGTAGTGGGCCTACCATACATGTACAAGTTAGCTTCTCCAACACGCAGAACAACCAAATGCGCGGAGGCTATCAATGGTCGATGCATTCAAACCAAATACTGCTTGACGTTTTGCGGGGAGATTTGTAGAATATTTGGATGCTCTGAAACTATTCCAAGTGTTATATTAATAACAGTATGGTGTGCTATTTTAGCTTAGTTCTATTTTTCTCTTGTTGAAACACTGAATACTGACGGCGCAAAGAAATGTTTTTTTTATTGTGGTTATTAGGTTTAATGAATCAAATGAAACAAATTGTGAAGTTTTGTTGCCAAAATATTAATCTCGTTATTGTGGTGTATTCAATGCACGATGAAGCATGATATACACAGCATATTCAATAACGTCCGAATGTAAGATTCTATGCGTTTGTTGTCATCAGTTACATACTCAGTATTAGCAGAGGTATTTAGCTCTTAAGGATTAAAACACATATACTGAGAACATCTCAAAAGTGGCCAATGGTGAACAGATATTAGGTATATCGGTATCATCAGAAGTCCATTAACTAGAAGTGTGAAACGCATTGTGTCCCACGCTCATGTTATAAGAGATAAGGTGACGTATAATGTATGTTGTGTGCAGTCGGTTGGCAGAATAGTCTGCTTGGAGCCGGTTAGATTTGAATCGGTAGCTCTCGCTGAGCATCAGTAACTATCGGTAACTAGTTTGGTCGATTCTTTACTCTTGAATTCTTGAAAATTTGTTTGCAGATTGTGAAAATCGAGAACACCTCCAAAGGAGGACACGGACTTGTTCGAAATTTTATTATATGGTTGCCATGGCTCGGATCAATCTTATCTGTAACTTTGTTGTGATTTATTTCGTACGTATTATTTATTTTTGTCCTTTTTGTACTAACATTTCGATCATACACCATAAAATAGTTCGATTATAATATAAGTGTGGATTTGCATTGCAACTATTCTGAAAATCCCCAACCAATGGCAGCTGACTCCCATGGTCCCATGCGCTATGTATTTTCGAAAGGTAGAGCCAGGTCAAATCGACTGTGCGATCAAGTGTTAGATTCAATTCAAGAATTACCTCCCTTGATGGTTTGCCAGTCCGCCACAGGAAGGAAGTAGTTGAATAGGCCGATTTTGGACACAATGCCGTATACGCTACTCATATGGGCGTTTCACACTTCTAGTTAATGGACTTCTGGTTCTATCTACTTTTGAAGAAAAATGTTAATACTCACTTGTCTCCGTCGTGTGGCAACAACGTCTTGCATTATGTCCTCGTATGTATTGACGTTTATATAAACAATACTTTGACGAAAATAATGAAATTATTCCATCTTTCCTTACTAAACAGAGTATTAAACGTAACATGTGTGATTTTTTTGTCTACAAATCATTGGAAAATAAAGGCAAAGAGCGACATACCCTGCCTCTGCCACCTATACTTCGCACTTGTTTTCATGCATGTCTAGCACGAAGGATAAGGTTTATTTATTATGATTGTTCGCTTTTTACAGTGAACACCAAACAGTTATAATACTGTTGCGTGCTGTATGGGAACATATCCTCTGATACCTTTATTACATATTCCCTAGTATTTTATTCTACACCCTCATTAGTTGTACATTTGCATGTATAACTTACATCCCGTTGTGTGCGTGGGTATGTTTTTTCTTGGGGGGCGGGTGGCGTTAGTTTTAACCCGATCGGCCCATCTTTGTTGATTTTTATTGTTCGGAAACAAGTTGTGTTTCCATTGTCTGTTCTATTATGGAATGAAACGAAATTAACAGATTCAGATCAGATTTCAGATCTGTTTATTTAGCTCAGACCCAATACTGAGTATGGAGTACATAAAACATGAATACAAACAAAATTAACTTTCGTTTTACAATGGAAGTGATGGCGGATGTTAAAAAGAATACAACGGAGATAAGTTACATAGGATATGGTGGATAAACATTAATTATCATTCTTAATAAGCACACAAACGAACTGTGTGAGCCTTTTCAGCACTCCAACATTTCGGTTCATAGAATAGATTCTCTAAACCATAGCCTTGTTTATTCCTTGTGGAGTACAAGGGAATTTTCTTCACGCGTTCGTACTCATAAAAGGGACATTCGAAAATGTAATGGTATTCGTCTCCAATTGAGGAATAACATTTTTGACAACGACGCTCTATTAGTGGTGTGTTAGTCTATCTTCCGATCTGAAGAGGGAGTGAATGGTTGGACGTTCGAAAAAACAGAAGCTTCTTCAACAAGTTTAACTCGATAAGATTTAAACGATATGGGGGGCGCTTCGCCTCAAAGATACACACCGGGTCTATATTCATGTCTGTTTTTGTATGAAAAGTCAACTTCCTTCGGTCCAACACTTACTTACAAGCAAACAATGAATTTTTGAAAAATTGAGATAACTAAATTTAATATGCTTTAAATACCTCGTGCGTACACATTATAGAAAATAAAAGTACCATATTAATAAACTGTTGATTTTTAAAAATAAATAGTTCGTATTTTGCTGTAGAACACAACGGTTCGATAAACATGCCTGTATCGTCGTCACCTGGTGAGGCAAAGTAACCCAGCTACTTCTGTTTCCAGGCATCAACGTGTCGTTAAAATCTTATACAATATTAATGTTGAAACATTTCGTTTCTTCCATTCCAATTTAGATAATTAAGATCTCACAGAGAATGTTCCGCCCTTGTTGGCGACTGCCTGTCGTTTGTCCCTTTTCTGTATATCACAAGACTGCCTCTGTTCTAATATCAGATGACAGTCTCGTCAACCTTCAGACCACCTGTCATGTTTTATACAATACACATTCTGGAAATTTGTTTATTCCCTTGATATTAAACGCACCACCTGATCAATAGAATTAGACTGTGACCTGCATGAGAGTAAGGGAGCTATATTATACTCTCTGAGTTTAAATCCTTCGCACAGAGTAAAATGTATATGGCGTTAAGTCAGCTTTCAGTAAATATTTATTACTATTCTGTGTGATAGAATTTGATTCTAAACAAACAGAGACTGGTGAAGACATTACATCACAAAAAGACCGACGTCATGTTGCCTGATAGCATCAGGACGACACAGGGGATATCGATAAAAATCACAGATAAGTTTAAAACAGGTACAATATTAGCTTCTACCTTAAAATAAAGCTTTAGCCGGAACCCTTTGGTCTTCTTTTATCTTATATTAAAGACAACCTTTCCAACAATTACTTCTCTCAGATATATATCGCCCTATATTCGAAAAGGCTATGTAACGAGATGGCCGCAATCGTCTTCAAGATGTTTGTATGATTTGGGTTAACGCCGTACATTAGGTTATTTCAGTCACATGACGACTTGTGAGCTTTTATAGAAGAAGACCCACAAAGTGATCCAGATACATAAGGTGCTCTGATGCTAGTTGCTGTTGTTGTTGAAATTGGAGATTTAGGGACGCATACCGTGTATGGATTTCGCGGCTCATCAATCGAATTCCAATTAATATTTTTCACAAAAGTGTGTTTATGCTATGTTCATACCTAAATACTCCTAAACTACCAATAATTCAAATATATAAATAAAACGAGTTTAATAAAAACAATATGATAATAAAACTGTTCATATTTTTTTAATATATTTACAATATATATTTACATGTTAATTATTGTTGAATATTTACAAGCGTGTTTGCAACTTTAATTTTACATTAATGTATTTTTGCATTAAATAGTTAATAATAATGTAGAATCTTTGTCTCGTCGCCGTCCTTAGCATACAGAGGCGTCCTGAAACCATGCTGATTGTTAATGTGTATCCATCTGACAGTTGCAGTTCCGGACAAGTTGCTGAAGAACAAGTTACAATCTGTAACTTACAGTGCTCGTAGAAACTGTAGGGTGGCCTGAAGCTCTTCAGATTGTAGTTACGTAGCGAAGTTCAAGGAATCGGATGTTCATCAAGCATGATCATCTCTGCATGATTTTTTTATGGGTGCAACCACTTCGAAATGATTTTTTCTTCTTCGAGCATGTTTGTCTCCTGTATGTTGATCATGAGTATCTGTAATTGCATAGAACAAGATACTATTTAAATAATAACACTATTGTAGTAATAAACAAAATAATGAAAGTAATAATACTAATATTAAACCGAAATATACAAAAAAGTGAATCCTCCATACAATTTATTTAGGCGAGTATTTTATGCGGCCCACACAAAACATGGTATCCCCATACCGCCTGTGATTTATTCCGATAACACAATGTTGAAACAAACTGTTCTATCTCTTTAATAGTTGATTCATTGATTTGTTTTGTTGACTTTTATTTATGACGGTCAACGTAGACCATGCCTTGTTCGTTACTACACTGTATTTATATATATGTATATCGAATATATGATATCAAACACGCACCTTTCTCCCTCTAGTGCAGTGAGACAAATGAGCCATCACAGAATACAGTATACTCGATGTCAATCTTCCTATACTTGGTTGTTATTTTACGTTTCTTTATTTTCGTATTTCAGGCGATCTTCTTTAAGTTTTGGGAGTTTGTTCATGTCTGTTTCACGTTTATTTTATTGATACATATTGAATATAATCGGTTAGGTTTGAATGGAGGGTTTAAACAGCGCAGACAGAACTTGGTATCTTTTCCACTATACATGTCATACAGGCTGATTTAGATGCGCGATCCTCTGGACCAGTTTGGCACATGGAACTTGGTATTTCTGGTGTCACACCACCTTTATCGACAAAAGATTTATTGTTAAATTTTAAATTGTATAATCTGTTAAATGACATTATACTATAGGGTGACTTTAAAATAATCGAAGATGGGTGGGTATTCCTGTTTTCTGAAGTCCTGTTTTCGATTTAGGGTAGAAGGAAACGTTAATTGGATATTTACTCGATATAAATCTTGTTCAAGCTTGCATCTTTGGTTGGCATATTTTGTGGCACTTGGTAAATATAAGATTCATTGTTTCTTCCTCATGGTTACATCCGGTACAGACCGATGAGGGTCTTTTAATGAGTTTTGCTTCATGCAATTTTAATCCAGTTCCCAAAGGCTTAAGAGAGTTATTATTATAGAATTTCGTTTATTAACTAATTGATACAGACGCTTATTGCTGTTTTCCCGCTTAAACTTTGATGTAATCAACGCCAGAGGCATTGATTATCTCATTAGTTGTGATGTCAGTCAGAATATCACGCAGATTATATATTCAAATCACTGGTGTAAATAAATGACTTGTGTGAATTGAACCTGAGCTATATTTCAAATCGGGAAACGTCCACGAGATCGAACAAAAACCCAGAAAGGTAACAAACGGAATATTGTACCAATAACATGGTTTGAAATACATTTTTTTCACACGCGTTAATGACCGAAACCTTATGAGTAGCAAACTGCGGTCCAACTTTACACACGGTTTTCTCATCGGTTTCAGGTTGATTGAATTTCACTTCCTACCAGATACCATACATTCCAATAAATAATAATATAGATGCATTTATGGTTTGTTTATTGATTCATTTCGACCACACCAGGCAAACCATGCTTAAATGCAATTTCGATAAATCTTTCAACATCATAAAACAACAAAGTTGATCTTTGTACTAATAAACATAAAGTACGACTTGACAAGAGAAATACTTGTTTCAATAAAAGCCTATCATGATTATAAAGCGTACAACATTTTACGCCTTTCTCTTGTGAATGATTCGAAACTAACTTGTTGATGTGGCGTTTGGAAAATCCATAAACTCCTGAGTGTTATGATTAAAAAATAATAAGATGCGAAACTGATTAAAATGGTTTCTTAAACACCTTTATGGGGCATATAACCCAATGCCACCTAAAACTATTCCATAGATAGCAAATGGGTTATATACACCCGTCAGGTGTTGACGAACCAGCTGTTTTGTCCAAAACATAATGACGTGTTTTTCAGGATCAAGTCTCTATTACCAAGTGGTCAAACAACTTTAATCCGTTTCAAAGCATATTGTATGTTTACATTTGTTTAAACACCAACAACAGATGTGTTTTGACTTTCTTGTATCACAGAAAAATATCCCAATAAACATTGCAGAACGTTTCAAGAGTTTGTTTCTAAATGATCTAGTATCTTGTTCAATAAAAGTCCCCATTAACCATAATGTTTACATCGTTGTGTTTGTGAACAATTGACGTCACTTTCGGTTATTAAAACGTTATCGTTCTCCGATATGCTTGGTTTGAAGAAATTAAAATACTGATTTATATCTTTGACATCAAATGAAGAAAACCCCAAAGCCTGTCGAAAATGACTGTCCCCCCTCCCCCTTTAGTCGTAGCTCTACTCACCCTTAGGTTGCACTTAAAAGAACTGACATAAGATTTACAATTGCGATTGTCTATAAACATCAATCGAGTACATATGCCGATCTTCGACTGACTGGTATAACGATGCCGTTTTCGATAGGAAAATAAGTGAAAACGATGGAGTAGTCGAACGCAAATAACTCCCAAGATTTCTCTACGACTTGATTCTTTTATTCATTTTTTTTTATCATTGATTGTCAATTTGATCGATGATTGCTTCTAGTACAGGCGTGGAGGTTCGATAAATACTTATAGACGTAGAGCCGTTGCTTTCTTTCTCGTATAATTTACCAATCACCATTCACTTAACACATATCTAATTGGTTGTCAACTTGTCAGACATTGATTTACGTCCCAGCCAGGGCCACGCCAACGATCGATCCTACTATCATTTTAATCTTAAAATGAATAAACTATTGTCATGGAACACGAAAAGATTGCTGTTCAGTCTACAATTTTTAAAACCCCTTATTCCCATTGCAGTAGTTCTCTGTGGTTTGTACATGAATTTACTTCATTCAAGGGCAGAAAATATATAATGGGTAACACAAGCACCAAAGTAATTCATCTAAAATGTCTCGCAAATCGCTATGTATCAGTGCACTTAAAATACACATTTAGCGATCTATTCTCCGTGAATAACAAGTAGAACGAGTTTTAAACTAATTCATTGAATTCCGTATATTTATATTACACATATTAACCTCGACCTCGGTCAATATCTCACCAGATATATTGACCTCGACCTCCGTCAATATCTTACCAGACATATTAACCTCGCCCTCTGAAAATATCTCACCAGACATATTAACCCCGACCTCTGTCAATATCTCACCAGACATATTAACCTCGACCTCGGTCAATATCTCACCAGATATATTGACCTCGACCTCGGTCAATATCTCACCAGACATAATAACCTCGACCTCTGTCAATATCTCACCAGACATATTAACCTCGACCTCTGTCAATATCTCACCAGACATATTAACCCCGATGTCTGTCAATATCTCACCAGATATATTGACCTCGACCTCTGTCAATTGATTCATAACAGTCAATGTTATAGAGAAAGACACTCAAAACGTACTTTTTCATAACTGCTATTTACAGAAAATCTACTCACGCTCACTTATTTGTTTTGATTGCTTACACTCCCGTTAGTATCTCATCAATTGTATTAACCTTGACCTCCATTAATATCTCAGGAAATATATCAAGCTCGAGCGTCATCAATGTCTTAGGAAACGCATTGTTTTCGAGCCCCGCCGGTATCGCAAGGGATTTATTAGCCGCACAAATCTTCAAAATCTCGGAAAACAAGCTAGTATGTGACTCGATGAGTATATCTCATTTCCCAATCACTTAAGTTCATAAAGTGGTCAAATGTTAAACTGGGGGCTCTAGGTCCAATGTATAAATAGACCCTAACCAATCAGCCCAGGTTATTTGCCACAATAATGTCAATTCGGTGAGCCAGATGAAACCAAATTGTCGTCTGATTCGGTCAGGTGGAAGTCTGTCTGTGTGACTCCACTATACAGACTGCCTTTACCCCTTAAGCCACACAGACACTGAGACCGGAGTCGCATATTGATTATAACTCAGTGCAGGCCAACCTCAATAGGCCTTAACTAGTCTAAATTTATATACAAAAAGAAAAACGGAAAGCGGTATTCGTGGACAAGCTTACCCCAGCTGGAAGCTATTCCCACCTCGGTTCTGCGGGTCACGGTGTCACTTCCTGTTGAACGGCGAATTCTTGAAGGCAAGTATCCCGAATACTGGTGCTGAGTGACACAAATAAAGTTAAATAGCAATCTATCACAGGGGTACATGCCTGTACCCCAAACGTTACGCTTATTATTCAACATATTACTGCTGGAGGTATAACAAGCGGGTATATCCGTTACTCTGTGCTCAATAAGTCCCACCCAGCGTTTCATCATTCGTTGTTCACGCGCAGTACACACATTTATTCATGGTTTTCAATCACATTAAGTATTTTTAAGAATCGTATTTTAGGACAGTTGAGGAGGACGAGTTTATTTTGGGTCGAAAGCGTTCGCATAAGCTCTAAAATGTAGAAACTCCGGTCCCCCAGCTTGATGACGTCCGGTGATGCTGACAAATTGGAAATTTTACGACGCTTGGCATTGTGCCAACTGATTCTGTATGTATTGCGCAAACTAATAAAATAAAATATAAAAAAACTAATATCTTTGTTTTAAATCAATATTTTTTCTTATCTTTTTTTTTCTTCTCCATGTCTTAGGTATCCAATGAATTTATATGCAGATTAGGTGTAATATGATTGAGTGATAAGGATTTATGATGCGACAAATGACGGTCCTGTCGGTGGGCACATGATACACCCTTTCTCTGTATTGATTTCGTTCACTTATATTGTATTTGATTCATTCTATTCATTTATGTAGGCCTTATGAGTCACAGCGGCCGTGTTGTGCGCCAGAGTGCATGTACATCATGTACCGTGGAGCGATTGGATGACTGACATGATTGGCTGTACTAATTGATATTCCACACAAGCAGAATCTGTCAAATGATTCATACTTTTGATACATAGGGATAATAATACGAGCCTGTCACGTTCAATCAACAATATTTAATCTTCAATACACGTCGTAGATAATACAGTATGATCTATATTGATATTTATTGATCAGTATCAATTATGATTCTGGCAAATCCAATATGCTACGTTTCAGTGGATACGCTTTATCAAATATCGACTCCTAGTAGGCCCACATATACATTGGTTTCATGGTTTGGCACGCAGTCTGCGAGTGAGATAAACGTAAATACTGCGTTAAACCTCAATCAAACAAACAAACTATAATATGGACTACATCTGGTTGAAATGAATGGAATGATATTTCACAGCCATGTTGAAATATCTCTGTAGTATACGTACCAAAATAAAGCGCGTATATTTGGATGGATGTACCATCTATACATTCAATGGATATACCATGGATCTATTTGGGTTATATTTCGAATATTCCATTACTAAAACACGTGGAATTTTATACTGAACTACAAGTGAATGCTTAATAAGCCAAATTCCAGCATTTCATGTTCAATTCGAAAATTGCATGGGGAATAATATGGTTTCTATTTAAAACAGTTTATTTATAATCTATCGTTGAACATCACAAAATGCTTGAGCAATTGTATTTATGTATTTAAAACATTTTCAGAAACACTTCAGCAGCTTTGTGAATATGAGCTGATGACTTATGGGCGTCAGTTTTGGTCACCACTGTTTTATTTGCGTTTGAGATACATATTGGTCTGGTATCAATGCCAATATCAACTTGTTTATTATAGCATTACTATAGTATTTGAATTGATGTCATTGGTGCAAAAATACCAACTTAAATACATAATGAATATCTTCCAATATTATTCCAAATTAAAAAAATATATATCAAAATAGTCAACAGGTATACAAAGATTTATTCAAAACCACAATGTATTTATGTGTACAAAATTAATTATTAGAGGTAAAACATTTTCGTTAAGATACTAAAGATGTCGTATACCCTTTAACTGTCACTTTGCGTGCCGGCGGTTGGTTCGTCCTGTCGCTTTGATACTCCCATGGCTAAGGATCAACACCATTCTGATCTCGTTGTAGGGACTTCATTTTGAGACTTGTGATACTCCCATTTATGCAACTGTGATTTCCGTAACCCAGTGGACTGGCACGCCGCCGTAAGAATGAAATAACCTTAAATACGATATAAAATCAGAGCCAGTCAAACAAACACGTTCGTATTGTTTATAATGATTGTATAAAAGTATGACCATAGTTGGATTTATGTTAATTGACAGGAAGACAGTATACTTTGCTTTTGGGATATAATATGATAACGAGATTATTCACCAAACGCTAATTTGGTCATATTGTGCGGCAAGCTTTTATTTACGCACAACATATATTTTACTCTGTTTTACGAGAAATACATTATTTTACAACCTGTATGGGACTATTTACAATGACTGCAATGTAATTATTTTAGAAGTTAAAATTAAGAAACAGCCTCCTCTTCGGAGAAAAAAATATACACATTTTTCGGCAACATTTTTTATACATGGGTCTAGGAATAATCCCGTTCGATGAAAACAACTTCAAATAAGATGACATATATAAAAACATGCGGTTAACTTTCACAACACATTTTAACTGGAAATCATGGACGACAATATATATAACGTGATAAGGATAACTGATAGTATAGTCTGTCCAACAGTTCGTCAAAATCACTCCGTACTATTGTAACAATGACTGTTCTTAAAATATAATGTTTGAGTTGGAAACGTCAGCCTAGATCTTCAATTGAAAGACTCCTGTAGAAACCGGCGAGTGAGTAATAATGGCGGGTTGTGATTCAGAGGCAATGAAAGTCAGATGTCATACTCCCCTGAACCGGTAATTGGACCTATACTTCCAGCCAGAAGCGTTAACCTAATCTTCCTTGTCAAGGCGCTCTATGGACAGGTCTGGCTGTTATGACAACAACATTCGGTCTGGCTTTAAGAAGTCTAGCATTGGCAGGTCTGGAAACAAAGAGAAAATGTTCGTCACCAGGGTATCGAAAGGTGATGCTTTTTATGTATCAGGGGAAATACAAATTAAAGAATTTGATAAACAAATCGCATTTGTGATAAAATTAACCTAAGCCATCGTCTGACTTTTCACCATTTACCAACATGATAATAAATGCAATGTCTGAACGATGATAACCATTTCCTTTTGACATCATGTTCGTTTTAAAGCTCATAAAACATTTAATATATCTGCAATACCTTTTTCTCTTGATTGTCTGTATACTTGCTGTGATATGAAAATAATACATTAGCACTAACCTCATTGGGGAGTAATCTTTTAGAGGATCCAACTATCATAGTAAAAATCTATAAATACACGAAATAGCCACAAAGGGGGAGGAAAGGGATATAACATGTGAGTGCCATCCACAATTTAGATTAGGTTTGATTATTTCATTTAGGTTACATTTGATTAGTTGCCACCTGAAAAAAGCTGCATCTTACAACACATCGCTACCTTGGAATTACAGGGTTCTAACTAACATTTTGGTCGTTTTGAGAAAATCGCTTGCACAGTTCAATTGCTAGTAATTGAGATATAAGCTGAAATATTATTGGTCCTCTAAAAACTTCCTTCCTAGCTTAGACTAAGCCTCATTGATGGAAAGTTGCAGATAAAACCCTGTTATTTTGAAGAAGGTGCCCACTCGTGAATTGGTACTTAGTATTTCTTTTGTGGACATGAGACCGAATAATTTTACATTATACTCTCCTGCTAGTATATAGACCTTTGTAATCCCAATATAATCCACTATCAAACTTATTTTTGACCAAAATGTTAGTTAGAGCCCTGTTATTCTAAGGTCTCAACATGTCGTGACATTTGCATAGGGGTATCCAAGTTTAACCAAACCTCTCCTCAAACGAAGAGGTGAGAATGTTAATGACATTTAACATAAACATATTCACTTCCTCGTAGAGGAGGGGTGTGGAAAAAAATTTCATCTTACGACAGACTTTCTTTTATGTGGTATTTTTTCAGGTGGCAGCTTATCAAATTTAATTTGTGTGAAATTATCAAACAAAATACTTTTTATCGCGCTCACTTGTTATATGCCTTTTTTCTCCTTTAAGTACGTATTGTGCAGCAACTAAAGCAAATAATCGGTTGATATCATTAAATATGACAATACCTGGCGGGAGGGGGATTGTAACGTCTGCCGCTATTTGGATTCTGACAGCAAACAGGCCACATGCTGTTCAAGGCGTTCCGCAGTCTCTTGTTGAGGCACCAGTACATGACCGGGTTGACGGCACTGTGAGCGTGGCCCAGCCACAAGGCGTATCTCAGTATTCCGATTTGTGAGACCTTTCCAGCAATATCCATTGCCAGGGACGTTATGTTGTAGGGTAACCAGAAAACCAAGAAAAGCACCACCAGAATAACTAGCATGCGTGCTGTGCGCTTCCTTGAGGTTACGGTCTGTACGCTGCTGTTCGAATTGACCCTCTCGAACTTTTTGCTGTAGATGGTTTCCCCGATTCTAACATAACATATAGCAAGGATCGTCGCTGGAATGATAAACACTACAAGCAGGGATGCCACGCCGAAAGCTAAGCGGTGATCGTGATTGTCCCACTTCTCAACACAGAAACCAAGGCTCTCAAAATGAGGTAACGGAATCTCGTCTACCTCCCTCACCAACAACAATGGGGTCATGATGGCTGCCGACACAGTCCATATCAGAAGAATCATCAAAATGGCCTCTGAAAATTTCTTCACTCGTCTTTTACTGGTAGGAAATTGGATTGATACGAAACGATCAATACTCATTGCCATTAGTGTAAATATACTGGCTGCCACTGCAACGCCTGTAAAAAGACAAAGAAGATATTGTCGTGTTAAGTCTTGTTAAATGTTCAAAGAATCGAAACTAAAAAAACAAGACACATACCCCGTTGAAACAAGTCCCACAAAATACCCAATTGAAACGCAAATGACATTATTTCCAACCCGGACGAACTTCAGTAAACCCATAGGAAATAGGATGCCAGTAACTTTGGTTCGTTTTTTTGTAAAAACAAACAGTTGGAAGCCTCTTTTCTAAAACTTTGTGGGCAGAAATAGACACGAACAAAAGAAAAAAGTATTGTTATTTTATCCAAACCATATTAAACACCATAAACTTTGAAACGTTATCAAGTTTTTTATCGTTCAGTATTATTTAGTTTTGTGTGGAATGAGAGCTGTTTGGGTTTGTTTGAGCATTTGGACAGACAAGTCAGTAACTTGAACAAGTAACCGTAAACCACTGTTATTTGGTTGACAGTTAACTACAAATTTACCCTAGTTATTGCAAATGACATAAAATCTAGTAAGATGATTTCTTGCCATACTATACAGTAATAATAGTTTTCTGAAACAATCAACTACATAACAGTGTCGGGAAAATATCTAATATCGCATTACATTTACAACATAAATATTTTCATTTCATAATTAACAAAAGCCTAAACATACTACCGATATTAAATAGTACAGTAAAATCGGCAATAATTCTACACTCTCTTTGTAGAGAGCTACACTATTGTCAGCACACAAAGTAAATTAGGTCAGATAGCCATCCAAATAAATGGATCTTACACAAATAAAACAACATGAATATTCCTAAATAAAGATTTAATGAAACTCTTATATGAACAGGAGAATCACAGAAATTTCTGTTCGGTTTAATTGCCTTCCCCCAGACCTCAGAAGCTACACTTCCATATTCGCCAAGGGTCTGTTTCCATTAATATGGGAGATAAGACATACACCAATCATCAAAACAAGACTCAAGTAGCATATACAGTCGCTAGCAGGACATTTTACTCTCAACAGCTACGCCATTAACCCATCATTATATCATAAGCGTAATATGTTTACTACTCAACGGTACCGGTACAATGGTATTTTGCTTTTATTTGCATAAACCGTTAGAGTAATTTCCCGACGGGTGTAGGCTTACTATATTAAGATTATCACCTTTTACATCATCTATCGTCTCTTTTCTGGTTAAATCGAGGTATTTTTGTCGACCGCTAATAAATTGCTATGTTATGAAAACTTGTCATAAGTAGTCATTTGTAGAGAATTTTTGTAATCCAGGAATTGTTCAAATATTGTCTGCTTAAAGAGTGCTAGGATTAAGATGGCATCGTGGTGATACACTGTCTGTGAATATGATATTTGTCGTTGCTCCCGTGATCAATGCAGACAATGAGCATAGCATCGTAATAATGAACATCGGTTTCCGGCAAGACGTTCTTCATAAAACGACTAAGATCGAGCATTTTAATCAGCAGGATATTCATACAAACCTCGAAAACCACCAGGTCATTTATTTCTGTTCTGATATTCTCGTTATTAATTGATTATGTTGTACAGTGAACACCTGCGCTACTGCGTCTATTTTTCTCACAATATTAAGTGTTGTCCCTTTTTGTGTGGTCAGATTAGGATTGAGGAAGGGTTAAAGCAGACTTTAAACTCAGCGATATTTAATTAAACTGTTAGAGGCACAGGGGTGGGATGAAAGGAGGTTGGAGAGGTTGAAAGGTTGTTGCACAAACAAGAAAATTTAAACCTAACATTATTTAATAGACAATATGAAAGAAAAGAATATGACAAAAAGCCGTTCAGAAGTCACAGACAGATACAATGCATCTATGCAGTTTTATCATATCAATATGAGTCTTCTTATATTTATCCGCATCAGATGGTTCATATACGTACGGTCTGAAAAGGGACTGCTTTCAATGTTTACATTCTATATGACAGCGCCCCCTAA
>JAVFBX010017321.1:0-18314 GCA_034783855.1 Mopalia kennerleyi | reverse complement strand
CATGAACGGGGAACTAAAACTTTCCATATCAGTACTCAGTTTAGGCTATTTATCTGGGCTACCTTTACTGATACTGGACCGGGGACCATTGAAAAGCTCGGCGTCTTTTGCCCGTTGACTCGAGACAAAACTGCCCTGCCTACTTTCTGTCTGCCGTCGACGCACCTCGTGCTTCGCGGTTGCAGTTTCCGAGCCTTTTGTCTGCGCAAAATGGAAACACACACGATATATACAACATTCTTTTTTCACCCAATGTTGTTAGCTCGGCCAATTCGTGGTGAAGCTCCCTTTCATAACCGGATGGCATAAAACATGTAACCCACACTCTCAACTTCAAGTTCTTTAACCTGTGAAATGATGCATTTACTGGCAAATCTTTGTTTCTGATTTTAACCAGTGTGCAGGGCAGTTTTGTCTCGGGTCCAGCGAGTCAACGGACGAAAGACGCCGAGCTTTTCACTGATCCCCGGTCCAGTATCAGTAAATGTAGCCCAGATAAATTGCATAAACTGAGTACTGTTATGGAAAGTTTTGGTTCCCCGTTCATGCTTACACCTTACACAATTAAGATTTCCTTTCCTTTTTGAGGGCATTTTTGTAATTATTTAACGTTTTCAGATTATAAGATCTGAAACTTCAGGTCATTACACCATGCCAATGTTTGTCTTCCGTGCTGCTAGGCCTGCATATTGACTGTATAATAGGAATCTATAAGTATTCGCATCTAGGCCTAGACACTGCCGTTCTTTAACTTAATTCTTTCTTCCTGACGTCTAGTTCTTTCTTAGAATAATTTGGTACAAACCTGTACGGTAATAATTCTGCCTGATGGAAAAATTCAGAGAAGAACTTTACTCGGATATGATTGATTTATCGTAGCTTTATCATATGGAAAGGTGTAGTTATTGTGTATCATTTGCACCGCGTCCGTCACTTCCGGTTTGTAAAACTTTAATAATTGGCTTAGTATTTATTACTTTCTTAATCTGAGAGCTGTTACGTTACTTAAATAGTATTTAAAAAACGACCAAAACCCAGTGTTAAATCGCATGCCTGCTCCTTTATTTCAACCACTCGCCAACATGTTAGCTACAAGAACAGTCTCGTTTTCTTCTATTTGACTTTCGGCACGAAGCCGTCATTTTGCGTGTCTACCTACTAATCCCACTTCGATGTACCGTCCACAGGTTCGAGTCCGTCTGTCAATCAGCAGGTATATGAATGAGTATCACGGTGTGACTCCAGCAATCGAGCCGTGTAAACCCGGGGAAAATCTCATAAAAACGAGATTTTCTCCTGGTTTTCCAGCGTATCTAAGTAAGGAACAGTGTGATATGGGCAATCCGTCCACCTACAAAAAGAAACAATCCACTTGACTTCCGGGTACCCCGTTCAAGCCCTGTCGCTTTATGTTGAATACCCATATTTCATCACTGTATAGGCTATTTTGTGCTCATCGGGTGCAACTGACTGGAAAGGGGTATAACTTTCCAGAACCTATGCGAATGTATAGTGTACTCAGGAGTGGAGTGACTTGTGTGAAATCTGACTTCATTGCCATATTGTTTCATTCCATCTTTGCTATTGTGTTTCGAGTTCACCAAGCTAAAGCAAACAAACTGTTTAAGGTCTCCATACAGCTGGTAAAATGCATTAAAACATGAATTTGATCTCCATAGGTCCAACTGGTTTGTTCCTCGAAATAAAGATTTTACGAAAAGTAGAGATTGTATAGTTCACGAGGTCCAATTGACACCGAATCTATACCAGACCTGCATACATAGTGTATTCTAACAGAGCTGTGAAATCCGTATCACCAGAAGTCCATTAACCAGAATTCCATTAACCAGAAGTGTGCAACTCTGTACTCAGTAGTGTATACGACATTGTTCCAGTCGCCTATGCTGTAAGACATGTTTATGGTGACGTGAATTGTAAATTGTGTGGAGTCGGTTCGCAGAATTGGCTGACTTCTGCCGGTTGGATTTTTGTCGGCATCGGAAATTATCAGAGACTGATTTGGTCTCATTCGTCACTTTTAAATTGTGGAAAACTCTTCTTCAGAAGATCGAACATCACAACTGTGATTTATTTCTTATATATCATTTATTATTGTCATTTTTATACGCTCACTTCGAACATACACAATTAAATATTTTCATTGTGATAGAAGTTTGGGTTTTCATTGCAACTATTCTGACAGTCTTGTTTTGTCATTAGTATATAATCTATACTCATCCCAGGTCACAGCAATTCCCCAAGACTCTGAGCGCCATACCTTTCCGCACGGCAAGGCCAGGTCAAAATTGACAGTGCGAGCCAGTGGTTGCTTTAATTATGAAGTTACCTCCCCTGTTAGTTCACCAGTCTGCCACAAGAGGCGCGGCATAAAGTTGAAATTGTCAAATTTTGGGAACAATGCTGCACATGCTTTTGATATAGGTGTTGCACACTTCTAATTAATGGACTTCTGGTAGATGATTTGTTTTAGATGATTGTTTTTCTATAAAACAACAAATTACGTCATAGCGATCGTCACAGACTCACAACGTTCTATGAAGAAACTTCAGCAACCCACCAAAATGACAACTGCGTCATTTATCGCGTTTTCCTTCCAATAAACATGGATGCGTAATCTTTCAAAATGTTACCTTACATTACATTAATATTATGTAATGTCATAATTAAATATTAGACAATAATATCCTTAAAAGAACAATTTTGGTTCATGTTACAACGCTGAAAAAATAAATATACCAGTCCGAGTCGACTGTTTTCCGCCATGCTGTAGTGTGTATTCCATTTGGTTAATCGGGGCGAATGGTTTCTTTCTTACAGATGTGACATTTTGGCGTTTAGAGGAGCAAGGTAAAAATATGTCTTAGAATGGAAATGATGGTTTAGTTTTAGTTGACAAGCCTTAGATAACTGCATATTTAGTTAATTGCTTACGTCTAATCGCCTTTATTTTATTTTTTTTATATTTAATTCAGATTTAAGTATACGTGAATAATATATATCTAGTACTAAGTGACTAACACCTATACCAGTTATACCCCCCGGACATAACATTTACAATATTTAAAACAACGGGTATAAATTATATGCATATTGTACTAATTGAGTGTTTTAAGAATTTACTATATATACATATTGTTATATAAAATATTATTTTGGTAAGACAAACATTGACAATTTTCTTATTTTTTTTAAATTCCGTTCTCATCGTCACACACGCATCCGTATGTATATATATATGTATATATATATATACACACACGTAAACACGAAACCGCACATATACATAAACACGCATACAGAAACACACACTCGCACAAATATTTGCATATAAATACAATAAGGCTAAATGGTATTCATGGTTGTGATAAGATGCATGGTTAAACACCGTGTTCAGGTAAGCGAATGTATAAAAAGCTTAATCACTTTTGAATTACTACATCTGCCGCATGTAGCCCAAGTACAAGTGTTTTCTGTTAAAAATGGGTTTTAAGTTTACTCCTATATATATTTAACGGTTTTATTTGAAAAGAATGTTTGTCATATTAACAGGAAGATTATTCCATAATACAACAGCTCTTATGTATAAGGGTGACCCCTCTAATGAGCGTTGATACATTTCAGTCTTACAGAAAGACAGCAGTATCAGCAACTGTGCATTAGCACGAGTGATTTTTAAATTACCCGTGTTTAATTTGTTAAATGTCGGTGTAAATAATTGGTCGTGTTTAATTCATTTGATTAAAAATTCGACATTTCTCATCTATATAACAAGGAGATCATCACTGCATTAATAAGCCGTTTTTTATAATCTGAAACAGAATTATTCAAAATGAATTTTGAAGCCTGTCCTTCCAACATAAGCAAAGAAGCCTTGTGCATAGGAGACCAAACTAGGAAACAATAATCTAAAATACTTCGGACATGAACCAAACGTTTTGAAGATTGATTTGAACTGTTATTAAATGCACGTTTAATAAGACCGAAAATGATATTGACTTTACCAACTTTTTTTTAACATGAGTAAGCCAGCTTAGATTTTAAATGATTTCAACTCCGAGGTAGCAAACAGATCACCTACGTCAAATTATTCATGGAGTAGTGGATTTATATTGGTGAACGTTTTCGGGTAACTTTCAGTACAGGACATTTATTTAACATTAAGTTTCATGTTCCACATATCACTCCGTTTAATGAGCTTATCAATATCATGCTGTAATTCTAGGCAATCGTCAACGTGACGTATACATTTACTGTCGTCAGTATAGAGGAAAACTGATGTTTTGTTGGATGATGGAAATGGTAAATGATTGATATATAACAAAGGTCCCAAAACGGACCCTTGTGGTACTCCTGAAACCACTGGCAGCCAATCAGAATGATGACCAGTAGAGACCACTCTCTGAAAATAAGATGAGATCCAATTAACAACAACGCACCGATTCAAAGGTCGCAATAGAGTTTCTTAGACAGTGGTCTGCTGCTTCAACAAATTAAGTCCCGTAGTGTTGACTTTCTTGAATTACCTACCACTTCTACTGCACTCCCGCGCAACGATCATTTTATCCAATTTTACACTCAATATATCGTCCGATATCATTATTTAAAACATGTTTTAAATAATTACTCAACAATGACTATAATGTTATGGTCCCACAAATACTATGCTTCACTGAAATTATTAAAAAACTTCTCCAAATTTACGACATTATTTATTAAAACAGCTTAACCTCTTTCATTTGTCATGCTATTTTGCTCATCTTTCTTAGTTATTATTTTTAAATTTAAAAAAAAAAATAAATCTTTTTTTAGCTTTCTCTTGTTTCTATCAATAGAATGTATAGTATAATATTAAACGTGGGCTTTGCAAATAAACAATTTAGATGAACAAGTCAAGTCATTTTTGTTTTAGTTTAATTGAAACGTACAAGGTCATGTCGAGAAAGAGCATATATGATTACACAGTATAAAATTAGATTGAATAGCTAACAAAAACACTTAATGCATTTTTTACCAACCTCATTCCCTAAATTAAGAAATTGAATTTTGGAAGACATGTTTTTGAATAACAAAAACGCCCTTTAATGACATGTTTTAATTTAGGCCCACTTCAATTATATATTTAATGCATTGATGTGTATTCGACCATTTACTTTAAATGAGAAAATTAAAACTAAGATATGGGCGTCTTTATTTCAACAATCGAATTTAAATAAGAAAGACAATTTAACCGAATTTGAACTTAAAGTTTGCTAAATAATTGGATATAGGCAATAAGATCATTAGACCTTCATTGCAATTTTTAATAAGTCAATTAGCTGTGACAAGTAAATAAAATCAACTTTGCGACTGACGTTGTTATTTACAAAAAAAGTTATAAGGATCATTGTTACCAATTCCCGCCCAAGGGAATATTTAAACCCATTATCTTATTGAGTGGGCGCTGCTTTCGGCTGGCCCACACCTATATTGGAGTGGTAAACTTTAATTTTAATCCGTTGGGTTAATTCCGGTGTGTATATTTTTTAATTGTTGATACTCCATTTCCACAATGTGGCTAATTGTTTGAATATTGTTTAACGCCATAAGACCTATAATATTGAAATATGAACAATACATATGCTCTACAGAAACCAAAAAGTAATAAAATATCCTGGCCAAAGCATAAATAAAGGTAGGGAGAAACAATGGAAGTTTCGAAACTTTTAATTCAAACTAGTTAGCAGGAGATGGTCAACACTACAGGACATCAAATTTCTAACCAGCAGCATACTGTATATCAAATGGTTTTTTTATTTTATTTTAACGATACTTCGCCCTTTACGTTTTAACCAATGGTTATCAACAAATGATTTTAAAACAGTTTAATGTTGATATACATACGTAGTTAACTGGTGTTTTGATATTTTTTTAATTGATTTTTGCTTTGATCATTTTACTGATAATGTGTGGAAAGCACTGGAGGTGAGTATGATGTAAGTCAACTTTCGACTGGATATACTTATTAGAATAATGAGTGTTTAGCATGAAATAAATAGTCAATTGTATTACAACACTGTCGTCAGACTGTTTCCGGCGCTCTGGCTAAGGGCAGCGATACATTTCACATTATGGATGTGTTCAGGTTCACTCTGTTGAAGTACAAATCCATCAAATATAATGGAGTTAAGCCTCATGTAACCAGTCAATCCCAACCACCCGCTTGAAATATTGACTGATTGAGTTATTTGCTGTTTAGGCATATTCTGCCAATATTGAAGGGAAATTCATACCGTTGACTGCTGATCTGCATGGCTTCTGGGTTGTATGTTGTTCTTTCTAGGTTTTTTTCATCAAACGCAAATTTTTAACATATGTGAGATATAATGGAGTTAACAATCAATCGACCGACTAACCCACCTGATTAACCGATCAACCTTGCCTGATGCAGATGAAATATCATATTTATTGTATCTAATTCAGTGACAATATTGGACCAAGCAATCAACAAATCAATCAATCGACCAACAAACATTTCGATCCATCCATCCATCCATCCATCCATCCAACGAGTGAGCCATTTACAAACAACTCCGGATTCTCCCACAGCATAATTGTGTTTGCATCATCTGCTTGCATAACTCTGACTTGATTGAATCACCTCCGACAAGTTCCGTTTTATGTTAGCGCCAAAGCTTTATCCAGATAGATAGCCCATTTAGGGAAAACCGGGGAAGGGGATACAGACGGTCACAGTTATGTGAATTGGTTGGTCCTAGAATTCTACCTTAGATTTTTAAAAATGTTTTCCGAAATGGACTTTTTGTGCTTTATGCGATTTCCTATGATTAGGAAGAGAAATCGTTTCAATGTAAATTTTTAAAAACTAACGTCGTAGAAGACATCTCGATCCATTTCCGACACAAGGGAGATACTAATAATTTACGATTAAACACAAGTTATACATTTAAGCATACTCTATATTTATTAAAAGAAAATATTTAATAAATAATTGTCCATGCTCTATATATTTTAATTAACCCTTGGATATAACCATTGGGGATATTAAAAGTTATCAGGGATCTTACAAATTATAGGAGTGAATCTTGAAGTAAAAAGCACTTTTCAGCATTAGATTAAGTTTTATGTATGAAATACGTGTTCTTTTGTCTTATTCTCTGATCTTGGACATACTGGTACCGTCTTTCAGGAATCCACAGAACAAGAAATTCAATATTTTATTTTGAGTTATTTCATTATATTATTCTAGGAGCACGTCGCTGTTTTACAAGCTCATACCCTTTAGTTAAACATCAATCAGTCAGTCAGATAATCAATGAGTCGGTCGGTACGTCCAACCATTCATTAATCTGGTAATTAATCAATCAATCTGGACACATTACATTATGGCCTATGCGTCTGAATATATTACAATAGATGTCTCTATGATAGAGCGGGCGGTTGGGGGGAGCTTCATGTTGCCCTGGTGCTCCCAGAGCTAAAGGGGAACAGGAAGCTGATCTGTTTGTGGTGTCTGTATAGCGTCCTGTTATAGTCCTGTATTTGTCCCGTCTTGTCTTTGTTTGTTGCCAGTGGTGTCGAGGGTGGTTTCTTTCACCCATTGAGCTGGCACGTCGTCATATAAGTGAAATATCCTTGAGTACGACGTTAAACCCCAATCAAACAAACAAACAAACATTTAGTGGACACTTCTTACAATAGTGTTTGTTCAAACTTTAACGCATAATCGTTCGGATCTAGCCGGCAGAGGACTTTTTTCTTCATCTCATCCTCTAAACATCAGAAAAGATTTGATGAGCGTCAATTCTTCAGCATGTATTTTTTTACAACAAATACAAGACATTACAACCAATAAAAGTTTCATTTTAAACTACCACCAGTATAAATTACACTGCTGTTTCTGATTTTTGTTGGAACTTTAGGCCTTCAGACTTTAAAAAATTAACATTTATTGTATGTTGGATGACAGAAAGAATTCCTAAACAAAATAATACAAGGCAGACCCATTGAAAACACTCAGTGCAGAATGCCTCAGTTGCTGCCAGACGATGTTGTAGTTTGTCATACAATACGCCACTAGATAACTGTACTAGAGAACATAGAACAAAGTTAATCAAACTTGAATAACCACTAATGAAAACATAATGTTTCGAACCGAAAATTCTGATGAGCATTATTTTTGACACTGATAAGATTGATAACGCAAATAAGGACAGTAGGCCAGCGATGACGAATAGACTCACTGTATTTAGCCAAATAAACCCGATCAACATTGCGACACAGAAAGCGATGTAGCCTACATATAATAATGCGGCTCCACCTCGAATTGTCCCAACGAAATCCATTAAAAATCCAAAAACAAGTCGAGAAACAAAACTGCCAATGGAATACGTATAAATAAGATATTCGTGACGAACAAACCCCACAGCTTCAGATATGATTGTCATGTTGTTTGAGAAAGTAAGAACGCAACTTAAGGTAATACCACTTGAAAACACGACTAATTGTAGGACAACGGACGACAGTATGTCCTTAGAAGACATTTCAGAAGTTTTGGCCGGATTACCTTCAAAATGTTTCAGATCATCATCAAGAGCTTTTCTTTCTTCTGGGCTGGAATCGTTGTCTTGTGACGCTGGTTCTTGGTGGAGAAAGACACACAATACTGTCA
The DNA here is from genome assembly GCA_034783855.1 of Mopalia kennerleyi. Lineage (NCBI taxonomy): Eukaryota > Metazoa > Mollusca > Polyplacophora > Chitonida > Mopaliidae > Mopalia > Mopalia kennerleyi. Next base: position 9,625 of record JAVFBX010017321.1, on the reverse strand, counting down.
CGATCACAAATGGAATTGACATAGTTAAGAAGAAACCATGAAGGTCGCCTGGTGAATACAAGACTTTACGAACAAAAGCATAGTAAGACTTTCCCAAATTTAGAGCGGCTGCGTAGAAACAGATCAACTTCCCTGTGTTTCCTTTGGAAATCTTCAGAACACCGATTCCGATAGAGCATTGCAATGCAAGAATGTACGCAGAAGAATTAAACCCCAGTAAAAGTCCAAACAAAATTGTCCAATCTTTGACAAATTCATCACGGCTAACCGACCAAGACAACAACAACTGTGATGACGTCACCAGAACTATGGAGATGATGTAACAGTACCTAAATCCAAGTAGTTTGATGAGGATAGCCGAGATAATAAAAGCTAAAGTAGCAGCCGAATTGATAGATGCCAGCAAAGCAACTGAAAGGTAACAAAATACTATCAGTCAAAAGACACATTCACAGTTGCATAGATGGAATGAAATGAAACTACGTGTTGCAAGTCGATTTAGTTTTATTTTACTTAAATGACGTTAAAGGAATATATGTATTGTTTTCGAGTTTCATAACTGAAATAAAGCAAATGGTCAATAATGTTAACAAAAGTAGCTACATTGATAATAAACAAAGCTTTTTTTCAATGCCAAAAAAGGGATTGTGTGTTGTTCTATCATCTCTATTGACGAATGATTTTTGTAAAATTGAATATTAACAGTATTTGCGTTATTTTGGGATAACACTTTCTTAATTTGAACAGATTCTAGTTCAGTTTGCAGGATGAAACCAGTTTAGAAATCGGGTTGTGTGTTAGAAGTCAGGGCGATTTTCTACCTGCAAACTTTTCTGAACTAAAATCTGCTCAACCTGAGAAGTGTTATCCCAAAATAACGAAAAAAAACTATCTCTATTAACCTTAATGAACAGAACGGATTGACATCAGGCTTCATAAACTCTGTCAGCTATGATGTCAGATTAATTTCAGTTACAGCACGAACGATTGTATCTAGCTGGTAGCCGTCAGTTCTCGTTATGACTACCAATGTTAAGTGAATTTAAAAGAGAGATGGGAGATACATTTCCTCACAGTCAGCATATAAAGGAAACTAAACAAAAGTTTTATACTCTCCTGGAATATTCGACCCGTTCCCTTTTAATGACGTTTTCCTTTTTAAAAACTAACCATCGGATCTGTTGCTTTCGTCATAAGTTTTTTGTCGCTGGGCTTCTTATTCACGCAAGCGCGTCGCAAAGACTTTCGCTTTATGGGCCACGCGTTGAAGGCCCGTGACTCTCATTATGGGGAAGACTTTACATTTGGCCGAAGGATATCGCCGGGCCGAGGGAAATTCACCAAAAACCCACTACAAGTGGTATTATGTCCACTGATGGCTCTAAGCATTGCAATATTTTGTAATTATTAAACCATTTTTAACCCATTGCATGAGAAGGTCTTAGAGCTCAGTGAAATGGCACAAAAGGCCCACAATTTATGCATGAGTAGTCAGTCAGAAAGACACACACGATGAAAGGTGTGGTCGAAATATACAGCGGAAATCTCCACCACGCGCTTGCGCATTAGAGGCTTGAGATGTTTAACAAATGGTTTTTAAGTATACTGTAAGCTAGTAGCCCTAAAACTCCAAACGATAGCAAACGAATAGGTGGTTAGTTTTACATGAAAACATCAGTTAAAGAAGGATGTGTTGAACACCCAAGTTTTGTTTCAGTTGGCTTATTTGGAGCTTTTCCAAAGTACCCCTATTATACGAGTTAGATACAAGAAATTATCAATTGATGTTACCCGACTTGTGAATGTTCAAATGTTAACTCACCTTTTGTTTGTGTCAACTTGAAATTATATTTCAGCTCCACCGAAATAACATTGAAAGACATTACCCAGCCACAGAAAAAACAACACAGCATACTGACCACAAGTCCAAAGGCTGACTTCATATTAGATGGTGTGTCTTTTGCGCACTAAAATGACGGCGGTGTATTCTGCAGTAATGGTCACACTTGCACCATAAAACCATATAATATCAAGTATTTTGTTCTGAAAGTAACCTAAATATGCCTATTCTTGTCAGTGATATAACACAACACTAGTTAACAGAGAGACTCCATAAAGCGTTTTATATATCTGCTTATCATCAGCAGCTGTCGCATAATATGTTTTCCGTACAGTTTTCTTCTTTAAACAAATTTCGTTTTTTCGAATTTGATTTACTTATCTTCTTTCCAGCAATCGAACAAACGTGGCGATATTCTAGTTTCTATGATTGCATTGCGTTCTCTAAAAACCTATTCACTAATGTTTGTTTGTTTGGGGTTAAGCGCCGTACTTCAGGTAATTTCACTCATATATGACGGCGTGCCAGCACAATGACTGAAAGAAAGTATGAAACCACCCCCTTGACACCACTGGCAACAAACAAAGGCAAGACATAAGAGAACAGTCGCAGGACGCAATACAAAGACACCACAATCAAACCCGCGTGACATATGTTGACTTAGCTCCGATAACACCTGGGCAACAGGAAACCCCATCCCAACAAAAACTAGTAGGGAGTGAGCATTTGGGTCTTCATTTGCTATTACATAATAAGGAAGGGTTGTTCATTATCATGTTGTAGAGAGTGGATTTGTTTGTTACTTGTTATGTATAGTAGAGCGGGAAGCTCCAGGTCCACTTCCGTCTCGTTCATTTACACTGCACGTGCCGCGTAAACGTCATGTATAGAATTAACTCAATCCATCAACACTTTTTTAAACCGCTTACTCAAGACATACATTGTTCGTAGTAATATAAATATATACAAGACTTGCATCACATTTATCTATTCAACGGAGTAAACTCACGGAACGCCCAGTCTCGACTGCAGACGCGTCACGTGTTCGGTACTTCTCGCGAGATCACCACGCTGTCCCCGCCTTATTCAGTCGCTCCTCTCTAACCTTAGTGCATAATAAAGAACAACGCTTCCTTTATGTTCTAAGATGCTACCCACCTGCACCTTAGAACATAACGAAGAACAGACCTTCCTTAATATGTATAATGGAACAGGCCAGGAGCTCCTCCGCTACACTATACGGAATAGGTAACAAATGCAAATCCGCTCCCAACTGCATAAAAAAACAACCCTGCCTTATTATGTAATAGCAATTGATAATCCAAATGCTCACTCTATACTACTTGCAAACTCTTACATCAATTCAAAAAATTTCATACGGTTTTAGAAAGCACACATTCATTATATAGAATTACATAATGAATTAAAAACAAATGGAAACTGTTAAATCTCGAGGATAATACTGATCGGAAAAATGCATATCATAATAGCGCCCATCGCATGACATCCTAGGTGATGGGCGCACTATACATTCTGGGACCTCCGACTTATTTTCGGAGATTTCATTGACAATCAAAGGAAAATAAAGTTCTTGATTTACCCATACTAGTATCCACAGAGCGTGGCCATCTAGTAAAAGTAGCAGCCAATTCCTTTCAATAATGGACAATAAGCTTATAACATTAAGTCGAAGGTTTATAATAAAAAACATATAATGTCCTACATTTTCAGTGAGCGGAAACAACAACTGTTCAAAACCTTTCTTACACGAGGAGAAGCAAATGTGACTTTTAATAGCAGTGCATCCGATAAATGTCGGAATGGCGTCACGTGCTGTAACACCGGAAATATCATTCATTCATATTATTGAAAGGGATGGTAATTGAGTCTTTAATCAATTAACTTACAACATAGTGACACCGCGGGTTTTTCCCAAAGTTCCCAGACTGCGTTGAAAAGCTAGAGAGTACTTGATGGGTAAAAAAAAATCACATTTTAAAGCAGTAAGATTGTTCCGTAACTGGCGCGAAGAGTAGTGATCCGCCACATGACTGCCTAGGACGAATTTGACGGCGCAGGTTAATCCCAAAGTAATGACCGTGAAGAAAGCACCCGTTACCATATTCCCGATTAAAAAAATTCGGAATGGGCTATTTTCACAACAGGGGTGATAGGTAGGGAATTATGCTTGCCGCTGAATCTAGATTCGTCTTGATGAATACAAATTGCAATTCGCCTCGAAGTAAGGCAGTAAGGTGACCACAGCGTATATCCGTAACAACAGGGCGATTTAAACGGTAGACCTGGACAGCTGGGGCTACTGATATGGTCGTAAAAATCTGACTTCAGTTTGGCGTGGCACAGATGCCTTGATAAATTCTTCCCCCTGGTGATGTTTACGCTTTAAGATCATCTTTAAGTTACCCATTGTGGTCTATTGTAATGACTGAGACAAAGTCCTAGGTAAACTAAACGAACTGTATTTAACTGGAGATACATCAACGTTACAAACATAGATCATCGGCAGCCAGTCGGAAGCGAACTACGGAGGTCGGTATCAATCATACTGCAAATATAACTAACATATAACGTAACTACATTTCTTCCTCCTAGAATTTCTAACATTTGCAAGGTTACCAAAATTATATATTAAACTAATGAAGTATTAAAACACACAAAGTTTAACCGCTGAACATTTTTCGGAAAATTTCTTTAACACATAACTTTGACTTTAGTCGAAGCATTCAAACTTTTTAATAGAAATAAATTTGTTGACTTTTTGTTGAACCGCGTTATATCAGAAAACGTTCAAACATAGTCTTTTAAGTACGGTGGGGGCTTTCTAACTCTCTCAGGATATTTCCTATCAACACACGGCATAGGTTGTGTACATGGTGGAGAGGTATCCCAGGACGGTGAAATCAAACAAGGTTGCGGTCCACTAGACTTCGGTTCATTGGGTTGATCAATTATTACTGGCAAGTTCACGGTAGGTGTTATCACAGGAATATTATCCTGGGGCAACACTGAACTCTCAGATGACTGATGTAATGGTAACATTTGATCAACATGTCGTCTCATGATGCGACCATCGAACAGTTGGATACCATAGGACAGAGGTCCAGACACTTCAATGACTTTACCGCGGATCCATTTTGGTCCGTTTTGGTAATTTCGAATGTTCACAAAATCACCAACCTTAAAACTTCTATGTTTCACAGATTTATCATGTGACTTCACTTGAGAAAGTTGCTTCTCAATAACCTTTCCTCTAACAGATGGAACCACCAAGTCGAGTCGCGATCTAAGTTGCCTTTTCATTAACAGTTCTGCTGGAGCACGACTTGTGGTGGCATGAGGTGTAATCCTGTAAGTAAATAAATGACGATGTATTCTATCTTCCATAGTCCCTGTCTTATTTTTCTTCAGTCCATCTTTAACGATTCCAACGGCACGTTCCGCCAGTCCATTTGAACTGGGGTGATAAGGAGACGTAAGTACGTGTGATATGCCATTCTGGGTCATAAAATTTTCGAATTCCTCACTCGTAAAACACGATCCATTGTCGGTTACGACAGTCTCGGGAAGTCCATGTGTGGCAAATATCCCTCGTAACTTCTGAATGGTTACTGTTGATGTACTTGAATTAGCTACAGATGCCTCTATCCATTTTGAATGAGCATCTATCGTGATTAATATCATTTTCCCTTCAACTGGACCAGCGTAGTCCAAATGAAGTCGCCTCCAGGGTTGACTATAGGCCAATCCCAAGGGTGAAGGGGTGCAATTGCAGGGGTTTTCTGATGCAGTTGACAAGTCAGACAAGTTTGGGAACAAACTTCAATTTCAGCATCCATGCCTGGCCACCAGAAATAACTCCTTGCCAATCCTTTCATCCTTGTACTTCCAGCATGAGTCTTGTGTAACTCCGATAACATGGCTGGCCTACCCTGTGGGGGGATCACAACCCTTGAGCCCCATAATACACATCCAAGTTCTACACTTAATTCATGACGTCTATTTGAATATGGTTTCAAACGTGTGTCTTCAATAACATCTGGCCAACCTAAACGTACATATGTGGCAACCTTTGTCAGTAGAGAATCTTTCTTTGTCCAATTACTGATTTGTTCTGAAGTAACTGGTGATGAGTCCAACGTTTCTATCAACAGGACTGTTTCCTCGGTCTCGTCTTCATTCGGCGTTTGTTTGGGTAACGGGAGCCTACTTAGAGCATCCGCACTTGCAATTGATTTGCCAGGCCTGTAAACAATATTATAATTGTATGCTTGAAGCCATATGGACCATCTTTGGACACGCTGAGACACCATCTGTGGAACTGCTTTGTGTTCATTAAACAGTGATATTAAGGGTTTATGGTCAGTCACTAGGGTAACATGTCTTCCATAAACGTATTTGTGGAATTTCTTCATTCCAAAAATCAAAGCACACCCTTCCTTGTCTAACTGGGAATAATTTTTCTCAGCTTTCGTAAAGGTTCGTGAAGTTAACAATATCAGGCATAACATGAGCTGGTACAGCTCCTTCTGCCGTAAGGGGAAGCGTCACTGGTCATTATAAGTGGCTTACTAGAGTCATAATGAACCAATACATTTGAGTTTAATAACATCTCTTTTGAGTCTTCAAAAGCTTTCTCCTGTGACCTTGTCCACTTGCACTTTATGTCTTTCCCCAACAGCTCATGAAGCGGCGCCAAAACGGTGGAAGCTTTCGGTAGAAATCGATGATAAAAGTTTAACAATCCAAGCTAAGCCTGTAACTAACATTTAACTTTACTACAACTAGTTCAACACCAAATGCGATACCTTAGAATGACAGGATTTGTTACAGCTTGAAGGTAAAGTGCTGATTTTAATAAATGTTATGAAGTGAATTTCAGAGTAGTTTTTATTTTCTGAAAGTTTACTTTTTGTAAGTGAAAAAGTTACATTACATTCATTCAAATCTGTACGTCACGGGGGGTGACATGAGCATGGACACGACCGTCTGTTGCTTGGTAGCTGTATAGTTGTCTATCAAATACTATGGCCAATGGTGTGTTTCTTTAGTGCCTAATTGGCTTGACCAATCGAATTAGTCCGTTAAACACATGTTTTCGGAAAAGTTAAAAAGGCAGAGAAATAGAGATTAAGTGTATGAAGAAGATTAGATATAGAACTAAGAAGAAAGAAAGAGAAAGTCTATGGAAATAGTCAGGGGTTTTCGAACATGGTTTCTTAATTGGATATATTCGGATAAAATAGTTAATTGATGCTTAGCTGGCACAGACAACCCTTCTTTTCAAATGAATCGAATATTTCACTGGCAGGCCTGAATCATTCACAATTCACAGTGTTAACATTCCATAGCCTGGTCCATAAACTCAGCCGTTTTTTCGAGATTTTGGGGTTGGACTTTGGCATGAAACCGTTTTAATTTCTTCTGGTGTCACTACTTGGAAATTCGTTACAGTTCCATCGCTACTATAAATTGAAAACACATTTAACATTTTGCAATTGCATTATGCTATATTGGATTGCGTCCCATATCATGTGATAAGTTTACAAACTTATTAAAATATGTAAAAGTGTAAAAAAAATTATTGGTGCTATGTTTTTTTTTTTTTAAGTAGAATTGACTGATGACACTCTTCAATTTTAATAATTTTAGTTATAGGCCTAATTTCCAACATCACTTGAAAGTGAAACAAATTAAATGTAAAACTTGAATGTAGCTTTCAGTCTTCAAATAAATTATCAGCTTACAAAAATAAATAAAAAAGTTATCAATTTGTTACTAATTACTTTGTTTTATCTTTTACGTAGAAAAGACAATGTTATGTTACCAGATGAAAATATCGGCCCGAAATACAATCAAATTCAATTTAGGGAAATCATTATTCTACAGAGTTTTTTTTTAAATTTCAACACATCACAACTCTCATATAAAAATTTTAAACTGTTCTCTTTGTTTTGATTTTTCTTCATCTGTTTACAGAAACATTAAACTGCTTTTGTAAAAATGATATTAAAAAACAGAAATCATTATTTATAAATCCATAGGCCTTTCGCCTGCCTTAATGTCTTTAAAGATAATTTACATGTCTAATAAGATGAACTTATTATTTTTACAAAAATATGGATGAATCGCAATTACATGATGAATATTAAATTGAAACAGTTTAACACCCCATTTAGTCTTCTTTTTTTGTCGAACAGATTGCAGTCTGAAAGATTTTTCAATCTGCCTGTCGCAATCGAAATTGTTGGATTTGTCAAATTTATCACGCATTTCTCGACCAGCTTGTTTAAGTTTACTCCATTCGAAAACATAAATCTTTTCTATTTTGTTGTATTTAATTCGAGTTAACTATTTATCAGAGGCAGATTTTTTTTTACTGTAACAAGGAGTTTTTTCCATTTTGCTGTTAATATATATTTTTTGAGGGGGTGGGGGGTGGGCGCAGCAATAAAGTATGAGCGCAAACATCTAGCCAATCAGAAGACTGAATTCCGTGTTAACACCAGTAAAATTTAATTATTTAGTACTGTCCATTAATATTTGATATAATTAACTTTCTGACACATTTTATATACCAAACAAGACTTTAAATTGCCCATTATAGCTTTGTCAAAAATACGGAAATACGGTTCAAGTATATCCGTTGCCAACCTGCTATCTTGGTCTCTTCAGCAGAAGGGCCCGAAACTGCCACTTTTTAGAGATGTTTACCAAATAAAAGGATGCACAATTTATTCGATAATGATATTAAACCTGTATTATGTCGGTAAGTCTACTTAATTGAAGATTTGAATAATTAAACTACTTCGAATTCCAAAGGAGTTCAATGATACATTTAGTGAAGCTTAACCTCTGCAGCCAAGGCGTCATATAAGTTAAATACCAATAAATAAATGTTGCACATTCTGACCAAGCCTAATAATTTGCTTAAGGAACTGGATATGTCTTCTGACGAAGACGCTTAATCAAGTGCTTAATCACATGATTAAGCACTTGTCGTATTCTAATTTTTAAGATATACGGTGTTCTATTTAATCACAAATTCTCACCTCGTTCAAAAGCGCCAGTAAATCCGATCAATAACCCCTGAAGGGCAAATAAAACCGATTGCCTGCCCAACATCGCTATCTTCTTGAACAATCTAACAATCAGTCGGTTTTCAAGAAACGCAGCTTAGTGGAATCTTCTTCGTAGTCAATGTCGTAATGAACGGCTACTGATAGGTGTCCAGTGGAAATTTTTTTCAAATCTTCTATAAGAAAATGGAATGGTATATTAATATTCCGACAGGAAGTGCTTTTAAAGCAGCCTATATACGTAACAAAGGGCCCGAATAAAGGACAAAAGCTGCTCGCTCAGCTACATGAATAATTTAATGTCATGGCGAAAGATCTACATCTTTTGTAGTCATACATTTCCATGTTACTGTGACTAAAGTATGTATTCTATACACTAGTCTTTTATGAAGTTAGATAGCGTTTCTATAGCTCGTGACAACTAGATTCTAAGCAAACAAATGGTAAACACCTTTCACAGATAAATTTTCTTTTCACGCCCTTTCAGGAAAATCTCTAATATTCAAACTTTGTTTGCAACACAAGAACTTTTCATTGAAAACAAATGCATCCTACAAACGATGTATTCTGGTTAGCGCTGATTGGATAATATCGATGACCTAGTTCGGGGGGACTTTCCCTTGATAAGCAACTTACGTCACATGATTTTTTCCGCTGTCAGAACATGTCACATGTGTGAGAAAGGTTC
>JAVFBX010017211.1:0-18317 GCA_034783855.1 Mopalia kennerleyi | reverse complement strand
GTTGTACAGATTTTATTGAAATGAAATTTTTGTACAGATGTTGTGAAAGGATTTCTCAAAAGCATAACACCAATCCTTAACTTCTGCATTGTTTAGTTTTTCTTTTATGTCGTTGCAAACAGGTGGCATCGTTTCTTTTGGACACTAGTTTATTTAATATACACCAGAAGAAACAGAGAGAATAGTATAAAAGACAAATACCTAAAACCACCCAGAAGGTTTAAAGAACGAACAAACATTAACTCGCACCTTTTCTTTGCTGGACTATAAATGTGACAAGAAAAGAGTATGAATCGATATATACCCGAGATTAACACCTGATTTATCTCCCCGAACTCGTCGATCAAACCAGATCGATTCGGTCGTATCGTGTCAAGAAGGGCATCTCAGTATCGAGCATCTTAACTACACACACAATAATCACAAGGAACTGTGTCCTGGCGACAGTTACACCATGATGCAAACTAACTCAATAGGGAGATTATATTTGTATGTGAGTTGTTATTATACTTCACTATATACACGTATACTGTCTCTTAAGTCGTTAGAACTCTTTCCTGATAGGAAATCGGGTGTTCAGAGTACAAATGTGTGGCGTGTTCATGTTATGACAGATTTGATTGATCTATTCGATGTATCCATCAACGGTTAGTAGCCATTAATTGTTTGGTATTTTCCCGTGGTAAATTAGGTTATTATTCTATATTTGTGAATAGCAAGGAGACAATTTCCTTGATCAGAGGCAGGACTTTTTGATTTCCCAATAGAATTCTTGTCTCAGAAACTAAATATTGTCACTTGACCCAGTCATGGTTCCAATGAGTCAGTTGTCAGCAGCTAGACGATATTATATTCCTCGGTAATGTGTACTGTTTAGGGGTTACAGGGGTTGACACACACTGGTTTCTTACAATTTGTCTATATAATCACGAAATCTCTATTGGTTCAAACGCCAGTGTACACAATTAACCCACGTAAACAACCTTCAAAGTTTTACAGAATATGTTATAATTTCCAATCACTATTTGATTATTCTTGGAAGCCTTCTCCTCGCGTTTTACTGATTGTCGGTTTGCAAACTAACAAACCTACACGATACAAAGGTAGAGATAAATTATTCAATCCAGTCGTCCATATTGAGTGTTTTCACCATGACGGCGTACAGCATAACAAACTGAAGGTCACAAAGCAGACGAGTTCATGCTATGTGCAGATATCTGTATTGTTTTCAGTCTACCACATACACATTTATAACAATACATAGCAGTCCTAAATGAAATGGTGTAATTCCAAGTGTTTGCTCTCGCTAGTGTTCACGGTACTGTCCTATTCTATTTGTTTAGGAGACATTTTATACGTGCGGCATATCCTAGCATCGTTTCCCATTTACGTTAACAAAATCTATATCATTACTGAACCATCTTGCCATTCACAGAGATTGCTGAATAAATTTAAAATTTCAAAAAATGAAAACAGAGCGCTACTGAATTCAATTCCCAACTTATCAAAGGACAGAGCCAACAAAAACAACACAGATAATTGAGGGTCCATGGACGATCAGCATTGAATAAGACGATTATTTCAAAATACTTGCTGCTGATATCACTATAAAATGTGAGGTGATATTGTAAACTAGTATATATAATATTATATAATATTATCTACCAATTCTTAATTAAAATATGTTTTAAATTGATACCGTTTATCTTTCATTCTTATGTGAAATTCATTAGTTGTTTGATTTTATTAGCACTCATTACTCTATATAATGTTGTCTGCTTATCTATGATATCAAAGCGATGAGGCCACGGCTATAATATAAATAGTATGTTTTGCTGAACTGGTTTAATAGCAGACAGTCGGCCAAATAGTTAGCTTTGCGTATATGATTGCTCCATTTAATTGTTCAGATAATTCAAATTAAAAAAATAAAATAAGCGGACAATTTTGCCAATAATCTGCCTGATTTATTGTAATTTGCACCTGAACAGACTAGAGTCAGAGGGTTATAGGTACTAGAAATGAGTTTCCATGCACACAATTCCAATCTCCACTCCATCATGTAATAACACGAGAATCTATGCAATAGGATTACACGAGAAATTGTAAAGAGTAAGCAATAATATGATTGCACGGATTTGGACAGTTAATATCAGTTGTGTAATACAGATAAAGCGAGGTATATTGAGGTATATAACGACATCATATCATACTCTGTAACTAAAGACCTCCACGTTACATGTTTACACAGTACTGCTTTTCGTCGCTAAGGGTTAGATGTTAGAGTATACAATAACGGTGTATTCCTCTAAGGGGTAAAATATGACATTTTAGCATAGAGTAAATATATGTGTGTTCTTTTTTATTGTATTTGCTGATGTTGTTGTTGTTATATTAGAGTGTCTTCTTTAAAGTTACACATAAAATCGTTTTTAAAAAATCGCTAATGATCTCAACTCAACTACGGTAACATTTTAGAGCTAATATCAATCAATTAGATAAAACTAAGGTATCAATAAGATTCTTCGACCTCTTACATGACAGTTCAATCAAATAAACAAAATCTCTCTTGAACTTTCATTCTTTTAAAATTCGTAACGAATAATGAATTACTCAGAGAAAAAGCTGAAGAATTCAGGGAATTTACGTAAGAGTCATGCGTGGGAGATTGAACGTCTACTTCGAACTGCAGTACAGATGAGATTCATAGTAAACTATTGCGACTTAAGTGAAAAAACAGTAGGCCTATATGAGGCCCCTAACTTGATACGATTGTGGTTCACTTGTGGACTTTGTTTCTATCACTAAATTTCGACTGTTAAAACACTTCAGCTAGCCCAAATTGATTTTATTCAGCGTCCGCAGTCATCATATCCGTTGTGTTAAATTTTATGGATTTTATTTTTTGTGCGTGTTGTTATTTTTTTGTTTGGTGGACGGGGGAACTTTTTATTTACCGGTCTTTATTAGAACCCCCCTCGATTAAAATGTCACAAAAACTTTGATAAAAAAGGCATTTGCTGTACAAATGCATCAATGGAATATATATAATTCCGCAGTCCAATGCATGGCTTTAATTGACGGTGTCTACAGACTTGTGTCGTATTTGTTTAATCGAAGTATCAGAAAAGCTTGGTTAGCGAGAACCCTTTCCATTAAAACTTGACTGATGAAACCGCATCATTCTAAGGCACTGAGACTTTCTACGTAATCAGTTAGGTAACGGTGATGTGTTGTTGAAGCTCCTGTGCGATTCGTCAGAACATGATTAAAAGCCCGTCGGGGTAGAAAAGCTTTTCCTCCATAACTCGAGATGTAACTAGATGCAGAACCGATGTCTTCAGAGTCAATTTCAATAGAAATTCGATCAATTAAATGGAGATGACTCGGATTGCAATAACTTCATCGTCGGGGAACGTGAAAAAATGGACGACTATTATATGATGAATTCTTACAAGAGATCCCAATCCTGTCTGTAACAAATTTGATGCCAAATTTAAATATGTATAATATAAGCTGTGATCATCCTGGTCCTATCGTATTTATTTGGCTATACCTTTTGGAACAAGAGAGAAGCACATCTCACAGCAGTTAAACATCAATATGAACAGAATCAGTCCACGGATCATGTCCTTCACGTATGAATCGAGACAGCACTGGAGTTCCGTCCTTTCATCAGTTGACCAATACAATACTTTTGAGTTCTATATTATCTGTCGATGTCGTGTCGTGAATTTAATTATTCACAAACACTATTGCTTAAGTTTAAGAACACACAGAAGGTAGTCTGTCTCTTTGTCATAAGACACTACATCTTCACTGTTACCTTTGTCTACAAATTAAATATTTGACACAGTATCTGCGCTATAACGCACATTATTGGTCTCTCGTTCCGGTTCCGGGTTTCTCGTCTAAGGCTTAGGTATACAATTGTTCTTGTCTACTCTTAAAGAGTGCGTGGTTGGATATATCAATTTGCAACCGTTGTGGGGAAAATGAAATCACAGTAATAATAATTGGTCTATTCGGGACCATTGCTTTTTCAGTAACACAGCGTGTGTGGTACTTTCACTTGGAGGGTTGTACCGCAGAGTCCAATAAACTAGGTAGTTCGGACACACTATAGCATGCGCTATGCCTTTTGAAGGGTATTTTAACAAAATGAGAGAGTATGACATTCAGCTAGCAAACAAGAAAATTGCCACTACCAGATGTCACGTCGACATTTAGAAACAAGTTCCACTGGGGCCCGAACCTGGCCAAGCTTTACTAATATTATATGTCTGTATAAACTTTCACCCGCGTTTTCTGTTGGGAAAACTTATTCCCCCTTCTTGGGAAAAGCAATAGGTTGTAGTCAGTTTGGTTACCGTATACTGGCACCAAATGACACATCCAAACGTCTTTACTTTTCCCATGTATTACTGCCAGCATGTACGCACACAGTTATGTGCGTAAGCTTTAGGCAAATATCAATGATTCCTGATATCAGTATTAGACTGAAAGCCGTAATGAAAATATTGTTCCACTCGTCGGAAAGTTAGCATTATACTATTTTAATATAACTGGGTGGTCAAGTATACACTCTTAGAAATATTGGGTTTTTAGGGTTCTTTAGAACAGCTGATGGTTGTATATGGATCCATTACGACAAAAAAGTTCTTTGCTATAATAAGAAATAGAGAACTACTTGGAACAGTTACTGTGAGGGTTCCATATAGAAACCTTAAGGGTTCCACCAGAGCCAGGACTGAATAACCTTAAAGGATTTTATCAGACCCATATTTTTGTAAGAGGGTACCCAAGTGCAACTTTTTATATGCCCTCTACGTTGACCTCTATGAGAGATTTATTACACAACATTTATAAATCAGCAATAGGCCTACTGTTGTCCGGTTTCTCTAATCGATCAATGTCCATCACAATATCTAATATTTATTAAATATTTTAATTTGACTATTTAATATAAGAATACTTTTTAAAGAGTTTATATAAACTTTTGATAATTCAAATGAGATATTAGTTCTTCACCCATTAAATAATTTACCTCAATAAAACTGTATTTTGTGAAAGCACAAACTATGCTTCTCGCGTATTGGTTACAAGGAGCGGATGGACACATTTATTGCATATTATCGGTTATCATTTAAGTCACGATGTCTTCAAATACCAGTCTGATATATTTACCTATGTGGTATAAAATAGTTTTTGGTAAGCGTGGACAATCACAGTATTAAACAGTATTTTCGTTATTTTGGGATAAGGCTTTCTGAGTTTGAACAGATTAAAACCCGTGCGGGAATCTAACCCACGACCCTCAGAGTTAGTATTAAAGCTAACTCTATTCAGTATATTCACTAACTCTAAAACGGTATTAAAGCTTGTACACAGCTTCTTGAAATCATCATAAGCAGGTAAGAGAGATTTGCATTCTGAATTGTATACGTATATCTCTATTAGAAACGCATTGAAGTCAAGTAGTGATCTACATAATTAAATCGTTGTATGGTGAATTATTGTCTGTTGATAAATTGCCTTGTACCACGTGATACCTCTGCCTATTGTTAGCATTGACTGATGTCTCAATATGTTGGCGACTGTGTTCTCTTCATAAACTCATGGAGGTTGTTTCAATCAATTAACATATCTAACTGCACTGTGTATCAATCTGGTTAGAACCCAATGTATCTTTACAGGGGACATACAACTGGGAAATCTAAAACAGCAAAAATCAGGACAACTGATTCCAAGTAACATGTTAACATGAATATGAACTCATACTAATGACAACCACTGCCAAGCACATGCTGACTGACATCTTCATATATACAGTTCAGATATATACCCGACAAACAAGTTAAAATATTTTAATATTTATATAATATAAATATAAGATATTCACAAACAATATTATACTTTATAAGGTGTAGTATTTCCTCAGCATCTGATACTTAAGAAAACTCGCTTCCCTTCGAATCCGCGTTCCGTGAAATGTGTAACTCGGATAGCATGTTCCTACGGCAGCAGCACATTATCCCATTCTATCGAGAAAAAGAGACTGCACACTTAATAGCGAGACTCAAACAGGTAAGTAGCCCATTCACTCATGAAATACGAAATAAAGGTCGCTCAAAAAGGGTTGTCGAGCTGAATGTAAGCGTGATTCTTAGCCTACTCATCTGTTCACCATAACAGCGATACATCAATGAAGCAGCTCACCCGTTTGCTTTGTGTTGCGAAACGTAAAGGTTTATGAACCCACACAGCGATCATTTTTATTGGAAATGGTGTTTCTTTCAAATGGATGTTGTTTTAACTAGTCGTTGTTATAAAACGACAACAAATGAGGTGCTTTCGTACAAAACAAAATATAATTACAAGTAAGCGAGTTTATGCATAACCTGCTAGCCAAGTAACACATTCACGGATCGGTGATTCAAAGAGAAGTTATATGTATTATTCTCATCCCAGGATATATCAATATACAACCGCTGTGAACAAAACGAAACCACTATAATAATAATTGGTCTAGTCTGGACCATTGATATTTCATTAACACAAATTGCGGGGTACCACCGAGTCATATAAACTAGGTAGGTTGGTCATCCGAACTCGCTTACTTGTAAGCCTACTTTGTTTTTACGAAAACACCTCATTTGTTGTCGTTTCATAACCGCTAGTTAAAATAATATTTGTATATATAGACTGCTATAGACATAACATGCGACATTTCGATGCTTAGTTGTGTCCTGGCGTAGCCTCATATGTTGGATTTCTATTGGCAGCATACATCCAAAATCGTGGGACACCACCCTATCAGCGACGCTCCATTGCACAAAAGCCACGTGTATTTGTTATGATAGTTCCTTTCAAACATTTGATTGAAACCGTCGCCATCTTACCTACATGCTTTTACTTAAACATATGGTGGTTTATTGCAAAAGCAGTTACTCTATACCGTTGGCCAATAAACTCGAGATGCCTTATGGAGAGTATTTTAACAGAATGATAGAGTACGACATTCAACTGGCAAACAGGCAATGTGCCACTTCGAGATTTCACATCGACTTTCTCACAGATAGAAATTAGTTCCACTCGGGCCAGAGCTGGTCCAAGATTTACCAGCATTATATGACAGTATTAACTTTAACCTGAGTTGTGTGTTGGGAAATATTATTCCTCGTTCTTGCGAAAAGAAATAGGTTGTAGCCAGTTTGGTTACCGTGTACTTGCACCAAATGACAAATCCAAATGTCTTTCTTTTCCCATGTATTATTGCCAGCATGCACGCATACAGCTATGCGCGTCAGCTTTAGACAAATATCAATGACACCTGATATCAGTATTGGAATGCTTAGCTTTTAATAAATGTTGTAAGCATAAGCCTATACTACACTAATCCCAGGTTAATCCTCTTCATCGGTTAAACCCTTGTCAATGACTTTAAAGAGGCTCTAATACCAAAACTTATTTAAAGATTGAACATTTCGAATTAAACTTACCACGACCATAAAGTTTGAATGTTTCACTTTAAATCAAAGCGAATTAAACAATATTTTATCTGGAATGACCAGATACTCTCGTCAAAAGGCATGTGTAGTAGATGTATAGATACACTGCTCTTGGGAGACATTCCTTTAGGTTGTTTCTCTTCTGGAAAACTTGTCTGTATCATGTATGGAAGTCAATAATAGTTTGGATGGTCAATGAATCCACTCCTCGTCACCTGCAGCAAGGGCTCTGTCCCTTGTTGTACAGTACATACGTAATAAACGTCACAAGAGAGGAGTTCTCTACGGTCACAAAAAGTTAACCCTACTCGATATGCAGGAAGGCAGAAATACACCATTTATCAGTTCTTCAAATTAGTATTTGAAGATAATGATTTCTCAGATTGAGACATTTAGAATTACTAGTCTCCAGTATGGGGATTAATGTCCACGGTTTAGTGATCCGTAACTGTGTCGTTTCAATAAAGCAAAGAGAAAGAAAAGACAGCACTCGTCTAATTATTTTAACACTTCAATCAATTGAAATGTAGGGCCGGAATACAGCAATTTCCCCAATACCTGAAAAGGGCAACAACGTTTGATAGATTTTGGACATGTTGTCACTAAAAATCAAACCACATCTAGTAGATAAAGTTCTGTTCTCTATATTCCACAATAAAGGAATGTGGTTTTATGTTTCAAAGACACTAGTTTTGATTTCCCAATAGGACAGCCTTCACATAACCTCCGATACAACATACTTTTTTTGTGATTAATCACCCCCGATTTAACATACTGTACCAATATAAACATTTTGCTTTGATCAAATGAAACGTTGTTAATATATAAAAAAAACGTATTTCCATTGATAAGTACTTTATGCCTGCTTTATTTCTAAGCCATACCGAATATCTTGTTGGCTATGTATTTAACAATAATTTATTATACCATGACTGTAGGTTGCCCATAATGCAACCCGAGATTAAGATCTAATTAGAAACTTGTCTCTGGGAGTTTATCTAGGACATGACATGATTCACAGATTTTCGTCAATCTACGTACGTCCCTGTGTTTGTTTTTTTCTTCTTTTTTTTCTGAAATTATTAATTGCAAATCGTGAACACAGAGACTGCGCATTTACCTGACATTTCAGCAACTCTTTCATCAATTTCTTTTATTTCTTTATTTGAACATTCTGTTTTTGCTCTGCATTTAGAGAAAAAATATATAAAAATTCCTGTTAGAAGTCATTTCAGTTTAAATGGTCAAACCTAAAAGGAAATTACTTTCAACTGGATGGCACTGTTCTGAATGTCGAAGGCGTGATTAAAATATAGCGACACTAAACCTTATCTCGCACATGTACGATTCCATTTCTTTGGGACCTTTGGAATCCATCAAGTGTGCTAAGGCTTGGTTAGAAATCTCTTACATAGCATATTTATTAAAAGTCATGTATGGAAACGAATACCAACAATAACCGATTAGTAAAGACTGTTACACACATATCTTTTCCAGCTGGGATTTATCCTAGCTCTGGTCAATCATTAAGTTCAGGATGTTAAATCGACAACATGGGATTGGGTAAATCTTCTCTAACATCTCCGGACATGCTATAAACTTAGCAATTCATTCCGTAAACCATTTTATTTGTAATGGGGAATCGTAAACAGAGGAGAAAGTGGGAGCCTAAATCCGTACAGAGACAGCGTATCACTGCTAAATATCACGTCGAACTTTTAGCGTATTTAAACCGTTCCACAGCCCGGAGAAGCTCTGTTGTACAAAACGACTATTGTTATATATCTTTATAAACATTTATCATGCGATCTCTTGGAAATCTCAATTCCTCTTACCAAAAATCTGTCTTTAGAAAATGAGTAGGCTGTCGTCAGTTTGGTACATTTCGTTAAGAAGCAAACTTCCGATTGCCGTTATCATGTATAAACTGTCCACTTGTGCCATTCTTATGCTGTGTAGTTGTTGGCGGTTATCTCTGATATTCTACATCCTCTGCCATCCGGAGTGTAATATGTCTCAATAAATAGAGTGTAATGTAGTCTCAGCTGTTGTAAGTGTCAGATTCAATGAAAGATAATTCCACTAGGTCTACAGTTTGTATTATGGACAAAAAATCACCATACAGTATCAATTGGTTGTCACATTTGAACATATCGTCAAATGCAACTTTTTGTTGGACCGCTATTATAACCTTCACAAGAGACCTGTTTATCACAATAACTATAACGATGCTGTCGTCGGGTTCTTCAAACGGATCGATGTGTTTCACAGAACTTCACCGGTATATAATTGACCATCAATCTACATGAATCACCTGGTATCAATTACAAATTGTATGAATTCGTCCTATCTCGGCAGATAGTACACAGACAATTACTGTTATCATTGCTTGTGAAGGCTCTCTGGCAATTACTGTTATCATTGCCACCGAAGACGTCAACATGTTTGACAAACATACAATCATATTTTCCTATCCATGTCTTCAGTCTTGTAATTAATATTAGTTCACTTCCCCATGTAGAGCAATTATATACCGATTAAGTACCATAGACACTGAGAATAAACCATTGCACTGGATGTCTCATATCAATCGTACCATAAACACTGAGAATAAACCATTGCACTGGATGTCTCATATCAATCGTACCATAAACACTGAGAATAAACCATTACACTGGATGTCTCATATCCATCTTACCATAGCACTGAGAATAAACCATTAAACTGGAAGTCTCATATCCATCGTACCATAAACATTGAGAATAAACCATTAAACTGGAAGTCTCATATCCATCGTACCATAAACAATGATAATAAATTATTACACTGGATGTCTCATATCCATCGTACCATAAACACTGAGAATAAACCATTGCACTGGATGTCTCATACCCATCGTACCATAAACACTGAGAATAAACCATTACACTGGATATCTCATATCCATCGTACCATAAACTCTGAGAATAAACCATTACACTGGATGTCTCATATCAGAGTAACATCCCTTTTCGATAACGTTACGACAAACGATGGCGAATCTACGATTTTAAGCATGGGCAGAATAGGGCAATATTGCAAATTACCCGATAAAAGTTATTAGAACCTAATGAATTCGTTTTCTCGTAGACGGGCATATTATATTAAAACAATATAAAATAGAGATTTTAAGGTTATTGAAGGCAAGTGTTGATCTACATCATGATAGTAAGGCAATTAATTGTTTGTTAATTGAGTAAACTATACCACCCATTCTCTCTACCTGTTGATAGCATTGACTCGTGTCTCATTATGCTGGTGGCTGTGTTCTCTTCATAAACTAATGAAGGTTTTTTCAATCAATAACCATATCAAACTACACTGTGTATCAATCTGGTTTGGACCCCTTGGACCTTTACTGGAGCCATTCCGCTGGGGAATAACATGAGTATCAAATTAGGACTTCTTAACCATGAACACTAATAGAGTTCAGCGATATTTATCATAGATAAGTATTTAAATATGTAGGCCTATATCCTACAAATATAAGATATTAACAACATATTTCAGACTGACTAGTATTCGCTGCAGCACCTGGAACTTTGTGGCTCCATGTCAATACATTCTGAACACCTCCAATGTTTGTAGTCAATCATAAGTACGGCTTCGCGTGATTACGTTCACATTACATCCAATGTTTGTATTCATAATATTATGACTACCACTGAGCATTAACCCACCGATCAACAATTTGACAAATTGGTGAAGACGACCTTCTTATTGTCATAGATATGGTAGATCAAATGTGTCGACTTCCGGTAATTGGTGCATATCGTTAAACGCGGATTTACTTCATGAGTACAAACACGTCAAAGCTTTCTGCCTGAGTTCCATAGATATGGGGTCATTTCCGATGTAAGTTAACAAAAGGGCTTGTCGTTAAATAATTAAATGTACGTAGACCAAAGTTCTCTTTGTGTACTTGTTTGCGCAGTGACAAAAATAACTTTCCGATTTTAATTACAAAACTTATTAGACATATTATTTGAATAAAGTTCAAAATTTCAAGTTGCCATTTTAATAATATTTGAATGACATGGCATTATTTATCTTCACAAATCTCAAGTGAGAAATCAACCCGGGATTCCTATTGACGAACTGTTATACACAAGCGGATATCAAAATGATCCCTAATCAATTCATTCCCCACCGACCGCCATATTGATAATAGTCCTATTGGAGCCATGACTCGGTCAACTGATATATTGGTACAGTATGTTAAATCGGGGTGATTAACCACCAAGGTATCTTATTGCGGACGTTATGTGAGAGCTGTACTATTGGGAAATCAAAAATAATGTCTGTCAGATATAAAACCACATTCGTTTATTATAGAATATAGAGAACAGAACTGTATCTACAGGCTGTGGTTTATTTTGAGTGACAACATGTCCAATATCTATCAAACCTTGTGGCCCTTCTCTGGTATTGGGAACATTGCTGTATTCCGGCCATACATGTCAATTGATTGTAGTGTTACAATAATTAACCAGCTGTTGTCTCTTCTTTCTCTTTGCTTTATTGAAACGACACAGTTACGGATCACTGAACCGTGGACATTAATCCCCATATTGGAGACCAGTAATCCTCAATGTCTCAATCTGAGTAATCACTATCATCAAAGACTAGTTTGAAGAACTGATAAATGGTGTATTTCTGCCCTCCTGCATATTGAGATGGTTAACTTTGTTCTGACCACAGAGAACTCCTCTACTGCGGTATTTATTACGTAGCATGGTTTGATAAGAGACAAAGCACTCAGTCTGCAGTTGACGAGGAGTCCAGGTGGAATCAATGACCGTCCAATCTAATTATGACTTCAACTCATGACGAGGAGCTCTAAAACACCATATGGATTGCATTGTAAGAGATAGGACAATCAAAAGAGATCTTAATGAATTAAAAGGAGAGAAGAAGTCAAAGGGATGTCTCCAAATAACAGGTTTCTACACTCTAAGAAAAATAGGCTCTACTTAGAACCGTTAAAGGTTCTTCGGAGTGGATCATATAGCGAACCGTTATTGGATCTTTAAAGAACCCTCTAAAAATGGTTCTTTGAAGAACCCTTCAAAAATGTCGTTGAAAAAATGCAAAACTTGCTTGGAGACTTCCCCCAGTTCGACAATCACAAAATGGAGACCATCGACGATGGATTTCAAATTATCACGTGACCATAGACTCGTTTTCATTTCGCACGAAGAATCATTTTCTTTAGCAAAGAATCCTTTTTCACCACGAAGAACCTCTTGGTCGTTGATTTTGTCTGAAGAACCATTCACCACCATAGGTTCTTTGAAGAGCCTTCGTGACATACGAAGAACCATTTCAGAACCTTTTTTTCTTAGAGCGTACAGCTGTAGCACATGTTATTTGCCGAACGTACCTGACGAATGGGTCTGTTCATTTTTTATCAAATATTTTATTAATTTAAGCTACTTTTATTAAAATTTAATCATTCAAACTTTATTCTAGTGGAAAAGTTATTTCGAACCTATTAAACTATTAATCAATAATTAAATTTGAAACTATTATTTAGGTGATAGTGATAATATAATTTGCAAGGTTTGGGAGATTATTGGAATTAACGCACTAGCATCTTCTGCACACTGTGTGGCGAGAAGTATCTCCTGCACCACCTGACACGAATAACAAGTCACCACTGGATTTTCCTCATATCTGTTGGTTTTATCCGGCACCGGTGTCTGGTGGAAATCACGTGGCGAATCTCTTGAAAGACGGATCATTTATCACCAAAATGTTGCCTTTTCCATTAAATACAATACAAAAAATACAGCACTAAATCGAATTGCCGCAGAAAAACAAGCATGTTGAAAATGTTGCAAATAAAGTCGGCTTCGTTTTCGCTTATTATTTTTCTTGCTTTGATCTGTTCAATATTTAAATGTAACTTTTAAGGAAACTTGAGTGAATAGCTACAGATTGTCTTACGTTGCACATTTAATAAGAAGTTTTTGTTCAAATTAAAATTTTACTTTATACACATATACATAAAATGTTGTCTATTTATCTGTGTTAGTTTGTCTTTCGTTTGATTGGAGTTTAGCGTCGTACCAATGGATATTTCATTAATATGACGACGGATTGTCCACTACTCTACAGTATGCCTAACTTAAATGTGATGGAAAACCGACAGAAAAGTAGATTGCAGCGTCGTTATTAATTTTGCACGGTTTTCCCTCAATTTCGAACTTGACCTCCGTCTTCATAGATTACAACTGTTGAGAAATTTTGAAAAGAGTAATATTTTTGGCACTTGGTATGTAAATAATAGGCTCAAACTTCGCATTGCATTAACAGTTTGAATATTTAACTTTAAATAAGATCAATTAAAAAAACCGGGAATCTCAAAATGAATGAGCCTCCAATAGATGAGTTCTCTTCAGTCCGAACACTGAACCCTACTCGATATGCAGGAGAGACGAAAAACACCATTTATCACGAGTTTTTCAAACCAGTCTTTGATGATAGTGATTACTCAGATTAAGTCATTGGGGATTACTGGTCTCCAGTATGGGGCTTAATGTCCACATTTCTGTGGTCGGTGACTGTTTCATTTCAACAAAGAAACGATAAAGAAAATACAAGTTAGCAACAAGTCCAGTTATGTTATCATGGCAGCCATAAAAACTGACATGCATGATCTCTATACGTCAATTTTCCCAATACCAGAGATAGGCGTAGGGTTTAATAGATATTGGACAAACTGTCATCAAAAAGCTTGTACATAAATGTTCTGTTCTCTATATACGATAACAAGGTGGTTTTATATTTCACAGACACTAGTTTTGATTTCCCAATAGGACGGCCTTCACATAATCTCCGATACAACATACTTTTTTTGTGATTAATCACCCTCGATTTAACATACTGTACCAATATATCAGTTGACCGAGTCATGGCTCCAATAGGACTGTTGTCAATATGGCGGTCACAGGGGAATGGGATGATGACGGATCATATTGTTACTCTCCCGTTTAAAAAGAAATCGTCAACAAGAAATCCCTGGCTGATTTCTCATGAATCTATCATGAGGTCGTTTATTGGCGAAACGGCCATATTCAAGGCGTATCTATGACACGTGGGAAAACGGACTCCCACAACATACATGCAGTTCCTCTGCTAAATTCTTATCAAATGGCAAACTTTGAAAATCAGAAAAGACCAAACCAAAAGAATCCAATACAGAAGCTCGATCGTTTACAAATTCGTCTGCCCGGACTGCCGCACTGCAAGTATTGGACTAACCGTACGCTGTCTTCTGACACGCTTAAATCAACACGATGCCTGTAGCAGCGCTATATACGACTTTATTACAAGCTGCGAGCATTTCCAATTCTATGAGAGCTGTATGAACTTACCATATTGAATATTAGGCTTATATAGTAAAGAACTACCGTATTTATCACTCAATAACTACAGTACACTCTAAGAAAAAAGGCTCTAGTTAGAACCTTTAAAGGTTCTTCGGAGTGGATGATAGAGCGAACCTTTATTGGTTCTTTGAAAAACCCTCTAAAAATGGTTCTTTGAAGAACCCTCTAAAAACGGTTCTTTGAAGAACCCTTCAAAAATGTCGTTAAAAAAATGCAAAACTTGCTTGGAAACTTCTGCAAGTTCGACAATCACAAAATGGAGAACATGGATGCTGGATTTCAAATTATCACGTGACCATAGACTCGTTTTCAGTTCGCACGAAAAAAACATTTTCCTTAGAAAATAACCCTTTTTCACCACGAAGAACCTTTTGGCCGTTGATTTTGTCTGAAGAACCATTTACCACCTTAGGTTCTTTGAAGAACCTTCGTGACATACGAAGAACCCTTTCAGAACCTTTTTTTCTTAGAGTGTAATTGACAGAGCTGATATCATTTACACGCTGTTGAAAGAAGCCCTGGCCATCATAAAAAACTACTAGTTTAAACTTTAGCATCAAAACGTCAAAGAAATCTCACATTGTCTAGATAAATTTCCGTTGGTTAATTTATTCTCACTTAATGACATCATATTGTATTGTTATCTTGACACTGTATGTGACTAATGCCATTATTTCTGAAGATGACTAAGATAAATATTATACTCACAAAATGCATTATCTGCTGCATTATGCCCAACTCTCAAGAGGATCCATCAATTTCTAACAAATCCATGGTTTATATAAAGGGGAAACTTTATATTTATAATGACATGCATTCCCCTTGATTTGATATCTTGTTATCTTTCATGAATCTCTTGTATAATGTTGTTGTATTGATTTGGTGTCATCTTGTATTGTATATGTTTACATACATATGTGTTCATCTGTGTACGTGTGAACCACACCAGCATGCTATTCACAAAATAAAGTGTTAGGCGAATGTGAACTTTTCTGCATTCGGAATTCAACTATTTGTTTATTAATGTTCACAATATCAATTCATATTCATCTCCTCACTTTCGCCTTCTGGTTCTGTGCCACAGATGTAACACTATTGGATTCATATATGACGGACCTGGTCTTGAAACATGTGTTTTGATAGTTCGATTTTGTGTTTGCACCCTGTAAGTGAAAGAAATGAGTTGACACCGCTTCACATTTGTGAAAACGTCCCTCCTGTTACGTACGTGTTGTCCTCATTTTATGTTTTGTTGACAATCGGGAACTTGATACACGCATAAACACAAGCGTTTGGTATTGCTAAATAAAATAAAGGTTTTAAGGAAAACGGCAAGCCAAGTTTAAAGAACTGTTTGATTTAACTGCCGATCAAATGTATCAGTTTTTTTAATCTCGGGCTCTTATTGTTCCGTTAACATGTTCCATGGACAAGCTGTCATCGAAAACATTAAGTTTTTTATTAACATTAATAGCAACTATGTGACTGAATAAAATCACGTGTTCATGTCTAGACAGTAGAATGTTTCGACAAATTTAATTTCCGGAGAGTTATGTATTTTAATACAGATATGACTCATTCCGCACCTGAATGTGTTTTTATTAATCCCCAGGGTTATCCTGACTAAATAGCGTTCTTGATGAGAATAGCCTGGGGATACTAAATGTAAATCGGCGAATAACTTCGCAGTATTTATTTTAGAGATAACATTGAAAACTACACAGTGAACCCCTTGTCTGAGAGAACATGTATTTGTGATTACGGTTGTTTAAAAATAGGCTTGATATTTTCAATAAACAAGTAAAAAAAATATTTTATTAATTACTACAACAGTTAGCATAATAACGTCAATAATCTCCAGATTTACTTTTGTAAGATTCCAAGGACAAGGTCTCGAATCACAGGGGAAGGAATGGGACTGAGAACTTTCGCCGGCAACAATACTTACACACAGGAAACAGTTGTAATCACGGTGACAAATGAATTCCTTTCAAGAAGCCATTTAATTAATAATTTTAACCTTTCTTTCGAATGCATCTTCAGAATCGGTTACAAATTTGTAAACGCATACCATTATATCACCCAAAGAAGTTAAGCGGTATTGGTGCTTGGAGGCAAGTTATTTCTCTGAGAGAACCTGTGCAAAAAGTCCCTAAAGGAATGTTAACAATAATGTAATAACATAGTTTTAGGATCAATGAAGGAGCTTTGGCTCTGTAGGAATGAGTGTCTATGGTGTTTAAAGCTCGCCTGAAGGATTGCTGCACTATGATGTCGTCCAGTGACTCATCGTAGTCCTCTAACAATAGAATTGAATCAGTGAAGGCGGTTTGTTTCCTGGGTGTTTACAGCCTGTGAATAAACATAAAACTTTACGGAGCGAGTTATCCGTTTTTTGATAATGTACGAATTCTCCTGTTCTCTATACATGTTAGAGAAGAGATTGCTGATATGTTATGTGGCTGGTGAGTTGTATCTTGTACTAGATATACTGGTGACTATATTCTTCTCTGAATGAACTCTTACAGATAACAACAGTTTCACTTCCGTTCAGATCGAATACCTTCACTAATTCGGATCATTTCAGCTTAGATAATATCTTCTATATGTCGGACCGTTGCTTCTAAGGTAAATTGGATACCTTATCTAAATAGCATTGTTCCCCCCAGGTATCATCGGATACCTCCACTTTTTTTTTAGAATTTTCCGTCAGGTAACATCGGATACCTCCACTATTTCCTGTTGTTCCCGTCAGGTAACATCGGCTGTCTCATTTACTTCAAATTGTTTCGCCTCCGGTAAAATTGGATACCTTCATTATTCTGATTGATCCACGTCAGATGCCTTCATTACTTTTTATTGCATCGCCGTAGTTAATATTGGATGAATTAATTGCTTCTAATCGCTTTACCTCACATGATATATTAACTGATTTGCCTCAGATAGCATCTTATACTGGATCAAAAACTTAACTGATTGTTGTACCTAAGATAGCACAATACCTTGATTGTTTCACAATTTAACTCTGGCTTATAGGAAATTCTTCTCCGGTCCATAAATGTCAAATGTATGTGTAGAATTTCTGAGTTATATTCAGGTTAACATAATACTAAAAATCAGTTATCTTCAGCTGAATGTATCCTGTTAACATCCATTGGGTCCACACCAGTGTAGATTGAGAGGTTAATGTACCCTGTTAACATCCATTGGGTCCACACCAGTGTAGATTGAGAGGTTAATGTACCCTGTTAACATCCATTGGGTCCACACCAGTGTAGATTGAGAGGTTAATGTACCCTGTTAACATCCATTGGGTCCACACCAGTGTAGATTGAGAGGTTAATGTACCCTGTTAACATCCATTGGGTCCACA
>JAVFBX010017100.1:0-18320 GCA_034783855.1 Mopalia kennerleyi | reverse complement strand
ACGTGCTTCTTTTATTGACCAGTATATGTAACTTTAGCTTCATTATACAGTCATTTAGGCCATTTTCAGTCAGTCTTCCTCAGTCTTTAAATAGGTATGCATTATACAGGGCTCGGTCATTAATTAAAAACCGGATCCCCGTGTTATGCTCAGGTATGTTTGGTATCAGTACTTCAAGCTTATTGATCCAAGCAACTGAGCTGGGGTCACTCTCACAAAACGACATACCATATTTTTGTTTACATCTATAGTCTAACAAAACAAATTTATCGGATTTTGCCGTACGACATTTTGTGAAAGGGGTCCAGGTCTCCGCCAATGGGTTTAACGCGAACTCCGTCACAATTTCAACAACTGGGCCCCACCCCACTATCCGCTGTAAATTGTTTCTGTGACGTGTGGCAATATTAGCTCCTAGAGAACCTAGAACGTATTGTATCAAATATTGCTCGGCTGTCAGTGCACATTACCACACAAACTGCGTTATCAACACTAAGCAAACACTTAGCAATTTTAAGGGTGTTTATAAAGCGAAGACCGAAAACAGACTGCAGACAGGGAAAACGGATATCAGCCCCCTAAAGTGCCCCAATGAACGTGGCTCCCTATATAACACTGCGATTGACCTCCTACAAGCTGATACTGTCTAGACAGCAGCTGTTGCGAACAAAAAGAATGTATATATAGCAATTCCTATACCTTTAACACCACGGCCTGTTTTCCGTTTTCGTTATATAAACATCCACACAGGGATTGATAAAGCGAAAACTGTACAAAAAACGAAGAACTCGGCTTCATGGAGTCCAATTTTAATGGAACTTTCACAATATGTTTAATGTCAAGTTTAGGCATGGTCACCTACCTGAAAGTGTGTCACTGTGTGTGCTTCTTATCAATACACAACAAAGTCAAAGTGTTTACTATTTAGTTTTTAAAATTGTTAATGATGTTTCAAGTCAATTATTTTTACTGGCATGATCATACCCAACAAGAAATAAGCAAACTAATCTTAATCATATTAAGGTATTATTTAAAACATTTAAACAAATGTATGTAATCCATACCAGAGCTTTTCTAATAAGGCTATATGCCCCTTACCACAAATTCGTTTGGTTGATTCATTAATTGGGGTTTTACACAGTACTCCAGGGTATTTCATTCATACCAAAGGGTAAATGAAACCCTCAACCCCACTGGCAACGAGAGTAAACACTCACAGGACATAAGAGGGCACCCAGCTCCAGGACAGCAGGAAGCTCCCTCTAATTTTATTTGGTTGGGTTTATCCACTGTCTATTGATAAATTAGGAACACAATTACATAGAGTGGAGGGGGTTGGCCTCTACATAAGCTGTGCGGTGAAGTTTTCTGTGTTACATATAGAATAGTCAGGTCACATACATCACTTACACCTCCTCATCACCAAAAAATAAATGTATTGTCCACAATCGAGGGGGTAGTGAAGTTTAGAAATGTCCCTCCTCATATTGGGAACAATTTGTTATTCCAGCTTTACTATTCGGTTAATAGCCTTTATTTATAACAAGCGTGAGACGTGAATAAAGACTCCAACTCCTTCCTGCCAATGGGACCATATTTGTAGTTTGATTTGCCAGATTGGTTACCTAAGGGTATTTCGCTTTATATATAATGAGTGTGACAGTGTCCATTGAAGCATTCGATGTAGATGTGGCTGATCAAAAAAGAAACCTTGAAAATTCCAACCCCAAATTAAATCGTGAAGAGAGTTCGAAAACACAAGCATCTTATCGTTGGCCTTCTTCTTTGATTTGCAGCCACACCCTAGGATGGATTAGCTATACATCTGAAACAAAAACCACAGATGATTCCTTAAGTATATTTTGTTATGTATTAAACAGTTTTATTGCAGAAAAGACATGTATTAGCTTATAAATATGAAGACATGTTTGGGTGAACTTTATGGTTTTTGTATCCTATGCCTGTTCAACAGTGGTTGATTGGTGTATACTCAAGGGTATTGCACTTCTGTGAAGGCATTGTACAACAGTAAAAGGGCACATTTACACGTAACTATAAGGGGTGAGGAGCTTTGCTTGAAAATAAATCTTCCTCCGGTGTTAGGTGAAGACAGCATAATTTTTGGCCAGAGGGATTTTTTTAGCTAATTTTACTGTCCTTCAGCCCTGAAGAAATGCTGTTGTTGTTATTTTCCTTTTTATTTTTGCTGTAGCCATTTAACTTTAACTTTAGCTTTTGAATAAGAACTAATAGGGGAAAGGGCTCTGCTTTTAAGTGTAAAATGAAGCTATTCTGTATATGAATATCAATTACTCTACAGTATTGGTCCAACTAGTTTTATTTTATGTTACAAACACACCACCTTGCACTGTAAAAAATTGCTCTGTAATTTTACAGTTAAAAGTACTGGCAATTTTGTGACCAGTACTTTTTACTGTATACTAACAGTCCACTTAATTTGTATATTTACAGTGAATAAATCAGTTATTGAGCACCAAAAAACACTGTGAATCAACAATGCAAGGTAATGTCAATTTGCAGTGAAACTTAAAAATAAACACTGAGTGTTAGTGTATATTTACCTAAGCTACGGCAGTGTCATAACAATATTGTTTTGTGAAATATACTGGATGAAGGTGTACCTTGACAATGTAAATATATGTAAAATAACTTCGTCTGCTGTTAAATCACATATTATTTACATGTCCAATAACAGCCTTTGGTGCAGTTTTGCAGACTGCTACTGCTAAATTGCGTAGTATTTAGATGTTATTTTACACCATTTTATACTTTTCAATCACAATCAGGAGAAGTAGAGTTACATCGGAAGATAGTGTTAAACGACGCAAGGCTGATGTTAAACAACACGATATCCAAACGTTCAGTTACATTAACACCTGGTGTTTAATTACAAAACTTTTTGACATATAGTTACAGGAATTTCTGTCTTAAGGACATGTTATATTACATCAGTTGACATTGTAAATGTACAGGACATTTGTAAGTGAAATTACACTGAATGATGCAGTTTAACACCTGTATTTCGGGGGTTTCTACTGGTATAAATGTGCAGGAAATTTGGTTCTAGTAGATTGCAATGCACATTTATGGCATTCAATGGGTAAATCATGTGCAACTGTACACGATAGCCAGGCTAATGAAATATCAACAATGATACTCTTTCAACCACCCTACAATCATAATCATAAATTACTACTTAGGAAATATATCAAGGACTTAGAAATAATATCTGCCATTCAGAGGACACTGGACTAATAAATTTGTTTGTTTACATGCTTACGGCTGTGTTAGTGTCACTAGTAGCAAACATGGGACAGTCTTGGCTGAAATTTTAAGTGATATACATACTTTTTTGATGATTAACATATGATAGGTACATAGAACAACTGTAGTTGAATCCTATCAGAAAGAAATGGGCACAAGATCAATATGAATTATCATAACTTTATTAAATTCTTAGTTTGAATCAACAAATATTAATACACAAATGTTGTGATTAAAACAGAAAAGGTATTATTGATTTACTCTGAAACCTGGAGAAAAAATAACTTTATTTGATTCTTAATTTGAATCAATATTTAATAATACACAAATGTTGTGATTCAAACAAAAAAATAATATGGGTTTACTCTGAAACCTGAAAAAATAATTACTTTGATTCTTAATTTGAATCAATAAACGCGATATATGTTTACCCTGATTCGCTGAAACCTCGAAAAGGTGATCAATCTTTCCATTTATGAAAATGCCTTTTAAATGGCAAAATTCTGAATATTTGCATTGAAAGCATTGCACAAACTAAATAGTAAACTTAGTCTTAGTTTAATCTTTTGATACACAGTTACCTATGTTAACTCTAGAGAACTGTCCAGTGATAAACATGTACTGCAGTTATTAGCAACCTGAAATTATCAAACTATATTAAACGTCAGGTTTTAGTAAATCTAACAACCTTACACTTTCTAAATCAACTTTGCAGCTGTAGTACAAAAATATTTTTTCAATTTGAAACCAATTTTTACTTATTAGTCATTCTGTTAGTTTGATATGGGGCTGTACTGTATATTGTATATAACGGTGAGAACAATCGATTTTCCATATGGAATGTAATGTACCTGTCCCAAAGTCAGCATAACAGAGAACGAGCCATTTTCAATACTGATAGTGATGTTAATGGTTCACCAACACATATTTTAACAAAATAGTAAATACATAAAACAGCCGTATTTAGTGTACAGGCCTGATCAAGTTGTTCACAAAACTACTTAGTACCATTAAATTTGTTGTATTGTATTTGTTAATACTTCACTGAATGTCAGTTAAATTATAAGACTGAATGGTAGACTTTTTATGCCATATTTTATTTAGTTATTTCTTGCAGTTAAAAACAGACTCCAAATTCAATTTGAAAACAGACTCCAAATTCAATTTGTTTGTTTGATTGGGGTTTAACGTCGTACTCAAGGGTATTTCACTTACAGGACGACGTGCCAGCCTTATGCGTGAAAGAAACCACCCTCGACATCACTGGCAACAAACAAAGAGAAGACAGGACAAATTCTGACACCACAAACAGATCGGCTTCCTGTCCCCCTTTAGCTCTGAGAGCACCAGGGCAACATGAAGCTCCCTCCAACAGCCCGCTCCAAATTCAAAACTGGCATAATAATACTTAGGTAGGGGATAAAGGTACACACAAGATACAACTGTCAAACAATATTTTGAAAGAAATTTACTTTAATGATTGATGTTCAGTGGCATCACTCAATGGCCCAATACGCCTGAAATGTGAACTGTTTTGCTGTTGGATAATTGCAGTTCATTAAGCCCACCATATCAGTGACACAAATATTTCACACGTTCCAGTCGAAGTCATTCAATGCATTAAGGAAGGACAAAACCTTTTTGCTGACTCCTGTCCTCTTTCTTTTAGATTTACTCCCGCTTGACGGATTGAGATTCACCAAGCATCTGCAATGAAATATAGATTGTTTACTTATTACACAGCCAAACTTTCACCACCAAGTAATGTGTTGTCCTGTCAGTGTGTCGTGATCATGGAATACTGTCCACGTCCAGTAACATGTTGATAACTTTTCAATCAACAGCCACCCCTGGAAAAAATGTAAAATTTCTCGCGACCACTAATTTTCAGGTTGAATTTTTTTCACCAGATTCTACATACGGTGATTATGGTTTGAAAAAAATCTTTAACATCATGATCATGTACTATAGAATTAATTTTTATGCGATAGATTCAATTTTTGGGGGTTCGACATCCCAATATTAAAGTGGGTTTTATAAAAAAATATAATTTTTGTTTTAAATTTCTGACCAGACATAGGATCTTATACGCAATCGCATGATTTCCAGGCGTGGTTACCAGCTGATTACCTGAATTTTGGCTGCTTATGTAACACACATAATTTGACATTTATGTCCCCAACAGGTAACTGAACAGTACTCGATATTAGTTGAAATATCTTTCAGGGAAGACAACTTCAATAATTGACAGCTGTTGTCTCATGACTGACAATATACCAGCTATATTTAGTGCCATATAAACAAACTGAAGACCACATTACAGAATCATGATATAATGGGCAATCAAGACATATACAGAGGAAACTGTTAACACAAACAATTATGTATAAATACAACCTTTTACATGTTTCTTTAAAGCTTTTCACAGACAATATAATGCTAATACTAATTGTACCTCAGAGTCAATCATAAATATATATAATAAAGCTTTGGTACATCTCACCGTTGAATGAACTCCAATGTTGCAGACAATCCTTCTTCATACTGCAAATTAAACACGTAATAGGCAGCGAAGACAACTGCTATCCCCTCCATAAGCGACTTAATACTCTGTGAGACAACCTTTTTCTCCACGACAAGAAAAAATTGGGAATTTGGGTCGATCAAATCGCCTGAAAAAATATAGAAGCAATCTCAATTGAGCTTAATGCTAATATTTGTCTCATGCTGAATGTTTATTTTGCAATAATTATCAGTGTAAATTAAATATACATTTACTAACAATGGATTGATTGATGTATTGATTCACTGGTGTTTAGTGCTGTACTTAAGCGTTTTTTGTTATAAGTTATATGATGGCGGTGTACTCAAACAGCCACCCCTGAAAAAAGTTAAAAATTTATCGCGACCACTAATTTTCAGGTTAAAAATTTCTCACCAGATTCTCCATCCAGCGATTATGGTTCGAAAGAAATCTTAATATCATCGATTTTGTGGGTTTTAATTTAATAAAAAATTATGATAAACAAAATTTTTTTTAAAAATTTCTCACCAGACGAAGGATTTCACACGAGTGGTATTTCAGGCGTGCAAACAGCAAATAGTAACACTAAACCTATCCATAAAAATTTCATGTGTTTTGCTCTGTTGGAAAAGTTAATGTTTCTCCAGTGCTATCTTAAGACGGCATGCTTGAAGAGTGCTAGTTTCCGACCATTCACTGGATTGATTTTTTTTACAACAAAAATATGTTTAGTAGTCTTTCACTGAAATTGTACATACCAATTACTGCAACATGGGGTGTGAGTATCTTTGTGGCTTGTTCCACATCCTTCGAGTTTGTGGTTTCCTTAAAATAAATCAATACGTTTATACAGTAAGAAATTTAGGAATAGAAATAGACCATTATGCAAATATTGTAGTAAATTAAAAGATTAAAGGGAAGTAACTCTTCTAAATACACACCATGTTATTATAAAAAAAAGAAAAAAAAAAAGAGTAGCTAAGACTGAAAAGAAACTACCAAAGGCCCTCTGGTTAAGGGCAGCTTGGTTCAAGCATAGTCCTGAAGTATTTTCTTAGGCACTGGAGGAATATTGAATTTCCAACAGAGCAAAGCACATTTCTAGTTGCCTAAGGGTGATTATTTATTCTGGAGTACCATGATTGCAATCATATAAATGATCCCTTAAACTGCAGCTCACTTCACTTTTTGTTTTGTTACCCCTTATCTTGGCTATATGCTTAACTGATTGATTGGTGCGTTACACCATGCTCAACGAAAGACGTTACGGAGTATAATTTGGAACAAATCTGAATAAACTGACTGAAATACCTTAATTTACTTTAATACAAAAAGGAATAATTTACCAACAGACAGACACACTATCATAGATTTATAATCCCATGTTATGTTATATAATTATACATACCTGGTATACTTTGACAAGAAGATCTGGATCTTCACTGAAAGTGATTGTCACAAGGCGAATGGTCATTGCATCAGTCAGAGACAAAGTATCTCCAGCCTTGAGCAAGTCTTCGAGACATTCTTGCACTCCTTTTGTCTTACTTCTTTTCTCTCGAATAAAGTTTAACAGTCTATCACGCTTCTCTGCCATGCCAGTACCAATTTTTGACTGTAAGCAGACACCTGTAAGTTCTTGAAAATGATCCATTATGTATTCATGTTCAAACAAAAATGGCCACTCCTCTGTCAGACTCTGGATGCTTGGGACTGGATTTTTCTTATTTATTGTCCAACGTTGAAGAACAAAACTTTTTTTCATAAAATATTTAACTTTCACTTTATCTATTTCTGTTTTTAATGACTCTCGTTGGAGATACACTTTCATGTCATTTAACTGGTCCTGGCTAATGTCCTTTGGTGGATTTTCAGGGTTATAATTGATGCATCCATAGGAGTCTGCCACACTCTCTTTGGTTTGTTTTCTATTCTTTTCTGTGCCATCCAGATAGCGTTTATTGGTATTTCCACGACCATATGCATTTGTCATGCGGTCCATTATTTGGGTGACCAGACTTGTAACCCCTGTTCCTAAAACTTCATCTTCAACGACATCTTTGAATGAGTTTGGATATTTTGCAGCCAGTTTGTTGACTAAAATAGATATATTGCGTTTCCCAGGCAGTCTGGTGTACATTTTTATGTCAGAGCAGAGAATTCTTATCATTTCTAACCGTAGGTATGTTTTGGGGCGCTCTCCCTTCTCACATTCCTTAATTAAATCTGGCGGGAACTTGTGGTAAGGTATTTTGAAGGAACTGGTCCAGTTTTGGGATGGTGACAGCATATTTTCAGGACTGCTATTAGATGAACCAGATTGGGAACAGCTTTCCAAATCACTCCACTCAGCATCTGAAAAAGATAAGCATGCTTATAAAAGCATTTGACAAGAGGCAACTGATTAATAGAGTCATATTTAATATCATGCTTAAGAATATGTCACATATTATTAAAATATAATGTCTTTGTATCACTAACAGTAAACATCTCACCTAGATGACATAGCCATAAATGTGAAATGTTAAACTGTTGGAAAAAATGTTCCTCTACAACTGAGTGCTTGAATAAGCATACCTCAAAATACCACTATTTATTTATTTAAGCTATAGTTTATCTAATGTGTTACATGTTTGGGTGTTTTAGTTGTGCATCTATGCTTTACTATAACACAATTAAAAACTGTTTCACAATATTCAGATGTGATACATGTTACTGAGAGACAAAATGAAATAAGAATTTATATAATTTAGTGTGTATAAACTGCATACTGTTTAGGGAAAAAGTAATTCTATTTTGTGAATACAAGGAACAGACCAGTCAGACCTACAAAGAACAGACCCCAATTACAGTTAAACACAACTTACACAAAACAGTTGTGATAACCGTAATTATGAGTGAAATCAAGGATATTTCACATACAATTATTTATCAAAATATGATTGATTGATTGTCTGGTGTTTTATGTCGTGCTTTAATAGGGGTGTGTCACTTATTTGCGGTGTATTCTAAATATAATTGACACTAGTACAACCAAGATGTAACATGTCAACATAATATTGGAGAGTTAATCTTCCTCCATAGCTAAGTAAAGACAGCATTGTTACTCTGCAAACAAACTGCCCTTAGCCAGAGGGCTGAAATCATAACAAAATATTGAAATAAAAAAATTTGACAATGACCACATAATTAATTCTTTACAATAAAAGTAGAAAGTTCACTTCATTGTCACAATCTTAAGCCAAATATAAAGTGGCCAAATTGATATTCCAAATCAAACACACAAACCTGATCGTCCAGCAGATGAATCCAATTCAATAGGGTTACTTTGGATTTCAGCTGAAATAAAAGAAGCAACTGACTAAACTCTAGGTTAGGGTTCATATAATATTTGTTTGATTGATGTTTGATGCCATACTTAAGGTTAGTTCACTGGAATAAGGGAGTAAAAGAGACATCCACTGATAACAACCAATGACAAGATACATCAATTCATACAGGACATAACAGACTGTCACAGTTTTTGCTGTCCCTGAGAGCACCACAAAGCTCCATCCAACCGCCTGCTTCATTGAAGACAAATAAATATAAATCAGTCTTTACTTTGGGTTTACACTTAAAGTTGTTGGAGAATACTCCAAATTTGATTGAATAGTGAATGATAAGGTTTTTGAATGATGTTTTACTCCATATAAGGCCTTTTAACTCATTTGATGACATGACCCTGAATAATTTGAGCTGATACGCAAACGGTAAACCACTCAAATTCAGCGCTCAGCAGAAATATTTAGCTTACCAGTAAACATTTTCTTGATAATTGCAGATATCCTTCTAGCTTGAATTGGCAGCAACACTTCTGCTAAGTCCACTTCAGGGTTCAAATATTCTAGATCAGGTCTATGTTCCACACCCATTGGTTGAAGTTTTGTACAAACAGCATCCTGTTTATCAGGAGGTAGACCCCACATGCATACCAAACTGTGAAGTTCATCCTCTGTAACCAACTCTGCTTCAGCCATCTACAGGAAAGGAAAAGTAAGGTGACAGCTTAATGCATTGTTGTGATGGAATGGAATACCTAATGGAAAGCCGGACATAGTAACATTTAAGTTGTTGTAAATAAGTTTTCTGTAGTATGTTTATTACCTTTGTAAGGTGGATAGATAAGGCAGTTACACGAAGTTGAATGTGACTATATGGTTGTGTATAATAAGTAAACTATTTATAATTAACACACACACACAACTGAAAAGTCTAAACTACAATTTGATTATTGTAGTGCTAATCATTTTTTAAAAATACAAAATATAAATGCAATTTTTTTCAAATCTACTTGTATACTAACCAAATCAACTGCTTGTGAAGTACAGTAATGATTAAAGAGTATCAATGAAAGTATCACACATGATGTTTCAAAACAATATAACTCTTGCTGTTCATCTTATAGATATGTTGGCAGCTGTATTCTACCAGCGCCGAATAGGGAATGCATGACATGTCCTTGAAGTCTGTAGCAAAGCATGGTTGAAATGCATCATCCATATCAATTTTGTCAGATAATTTGTGTAGTTCATAGAAATTCATGTTTGGTACCAGCAAGCCTAAGTACTGAGTCACAATAAAAAACACATTCTTCTCAGAAGTCACAAGAATAAGGACAATCTTGCCCAAAATCAAATTGTAATCAAGCTTGTGAAGCACAACAACAGACTCTTGTCGATATTCTGTACCACGTATATTTACATAGGAAACAAGACATGGGACAGAAGTATCTCCACTGCACAGGATAGGGGTATCCTGAACAACTGCCTGGATTTTGTCACTGAACAATTCGACATGGAAAGGCACACCATGATCATCAAACTCTATTTCCTCTCCAAAGAGGTTACCAGCACTATAATATGCTTGTAGTAGCTGGTGCCTGTGAGCTAATGTTTTTGTGATATTCTTGAAGTTCTGACAGTGTCTCGCACAATTTTTAAAATAACTATGTTTAGACTCAAACCTCAGTGTCCAAACTCTTACTAATGGCCCAAACTGGAGAATAAGATCAGGATAGTGACATAAGTAGTGATGTTTTGGTTTCAGTTTATTCTCTGGAAACTCTGATATCAGTGTTTGTATGTACTGCTCTATATATACATACAATTGACCAATTTGCTCCCTAGATATTATTGGAGATATGATAAGCTGCACTATCTTCTGTAGCAAAATAATATTTTGCCAAACAGAATCAGCTGTATCCACTATTCTATCCCCAATCACCAGGGGAATAAATCTTAGTAGGCACCAACTCTTGGCAGCTTGTCCTCCAACTTTCCCTTTCTTTAAATCATTTGCATTTGGTTTATCTCGAGCATCATCGCGTTGAAAAGGATATGTTGCAAATTTTCTGCTCAAATATTCCCAAGAAAACCACTTTTTGGTGTTAATGAAGTAGGTGAAATACAACAACAGGTCATAATGTAATACCCCTTCAAACAGGTCATGAGCTAAGCAAGGAGGTAGACCTGGTGCCGATACATGGAAGTATTTTAGCTGGTTAAATGCGGAATTAAACTTCACACCCTCATAATTGCCAATGTCTGGGTTATTGATTACTTCTTGGACTGCATTGTTATATCTGTCAATATTTCGCTTTTCGCCAAAACAGCAAGAATCAGATGAAGCAAACTGTTCAGCTGTTACCAAGCAGTACCTACACTTATACCGTGCATTGCTGAAGTTTTGCACGAAGCCTCCAATACAATGGCTACCAAGGTTGTCTCCTGCTATGAAGACAATGGTCCCATAAGTTTTCTCCTCACAGCCAAGTGCTGATATCCTAATACCCTCGTTTTCAAGTATTTTAATATCACGAATGAGACTGCCAAACACTTTTTCTTGGCCAAAATATTCAAAATCAGTTTCTTTGCATAACAAAACAAGTTGCACTGGATCAATTTTTGATCTGCTATATGAATTTAGATTTCCCAACACAAAATATACTGCTAGAACTTTATGCTTTTTCTTAGCACTGCCCAGAGGATTGACGACTTCAAACGAGTCTTGATACAGAATAAGTTTTAAAGATAAGGGTTTTTCTGTAAATAACTCAGTTTCTCTAAAAACTTTCCCATCTAAGAAATCGTACAAGTCTCCATTTTCGGGTCTCAATTCAGGATGTAAATACTGATATTTAACAGTTTCATCATTGAAGATGGCTTGAAGCGTTTTCAGAATTGGGATATAATGGCAAATGCTAGGTTTATTCTTCGAGTCTAGGCCTAGATATATTTCCACAGGCGAAACATATCTAAAGTGCTCTTTGTAAAAGTGATCTCGCGTATAGTGGCTTCTGAAAATACCATTCTGCAAATTATGACATCTGTGAAATAAATCCGAGCTCAAAGTCTCTTGAATGATAATATTCACATTTTCCTCTGATAAACCGTTATGTAATAAACGAGTTCTTAGGGCTGACTGAACAATTTCTTGACTAAGTTCATGTGCATTTGAAAGTTCCTCGATCAAAGTTTGAATCACTGTATTTGTGACATGATGCTTTGTTTGCAATCTAAGGTAAAGTAACGCAAGATTCCTTTCCACTGATTTTGATACATTTTCATTTGTATTGTTCGACTCTTGGTTTGTATTATCTTGAGATGTTGAGGTTAAACCTGATAGTTCAGAATTAACATTGTTGTCGTGATCGGCCACTGAAATAATAGTACTGCTACTGCATTTGTAGTACTCAGGAAAGATATTTGAATGCGAATTATCCCTATGGCTTCGTGATATATGTGAAGCCAATGAGCCCTCTTTTTTAAAGCTATTACGCCTTGAGCACGCCCTAAATGGGCACTTTACTTCCTCTCCTTGTCGAATATGATATTTTAAATGAGACACTAATGATTTCACACTGGCTATATTTGTGGTACTACAGGAATCAAATGTACATTTCAGCTCAATAGCGTGGTTGTCGTTTCGATTTCCTGATGTTAGATCAACCGGGTGGTAACGACACAAGTGTTGTCTGATGGCTGTTTGAGAACTAAACGACGAATAGCAATTCCTGATACCACACGGAAACCTGGCTTTAGGTGTATTTGAATGAACTCTTGAACAATGTTGCCAATATGTTGTTAGGGATTTAAAACTTAATTCACAAAGTTTGCATTGGAACGAAAACTTATCCATTAAAATACTTACATTCTTATTCTACCCGCCAATTGATGTCCTCCGTCTCGCGCAAACTTTTCCGCTTCAAATGGCGACGTCTTGCGTCAAAAAGGGAGACAACTTGAGCGGGCAATGGATGAAAAACCCGAAGATGGTGCATTATATCAGCACAACTTAGACTTGCAGCAATGAAGATGTTGGCATGCAACTATGAAACACACATACACTTTAATAGTCTTGTTAATAAACCACATCATTTCTACTTGCAGCCGGCAAGATTTCAAGTTCAAATATTTTTTCTACTTATCACAATAATTATAGGGCCTATAGGCCTATACATGACAATAATTAACATTGTAACCTGGTTCATCCATGAAATGAATAATTAAGACAACAAGAAAATAGGCTTCGTTAACGCCCCTCCCCCCTCAATATCTCACACACGCTCTCAATTTTCTTCCACCGCCGCTGCATTAAATTAGCTAGATCAGTCTAGGCTTATATTAATTGGTTGCCACCTTACGCGTATACAGGCCTACGTTGCTTAATGTAGTAGCATTTTCATGTGGAGTGCTACAATAAAGTTGGTACGACCCAAATGTTGATACGATCCAGTTAATGTATAATTCTGCAACGATATCCATTTTCCCTACATTTCCCTACACACTAGGCCTATAGGGCCTATATCTGCAGTGAGTTCTTCCATAATTTGTTTTACAGCAAGTTAATTACTTTGTAACTATACAGACAACGAGTAAATCTACAATGGCTTGTAATAGGCCTTCAATGATTGCTGGTAAAGTAAATCAACAGTTACCAACCGTAACACAACACTGCAAACTGGTGTAAATTATGGACATCATAATTCACTGTAACCGTTTACAACAATTTGTTATGTAAAACTCATGCTTTATTTGACACTATTTCGCACTGTAAAAAAACATAATTTGTAAATTTACAGTGATGTGTAATTCAACATCATGTACATGCTATTACACAGGTCAATGGTGTAAACTAACACCATAAACTGGTGTTAATTATATACAGTGAATTTCGCTGTGGAATTGTACAACAACATACTTCGTAACTTTGCAGACAATTTGTACATTTACGTAAATGTGTAAATATACATTATAAGAAGGCATATGTACAGTTAACACATGCAGAACAACACCACAAGCTACTGTAAATTTTGTACATCACAATCTGTCGTAACATTTTACACCACTTTCTGCTGTAATTTTACCCTCAGTTTTTACAGTGTAGAGTGCATAAAAATACTTACTTTAAAGTGGTAATTTTGATTGGGTGCTACAAATAGTCCATGGGCCACCTACCAAAACCCTCCCCCTCAAGGGGATTTTCAGAGACCGCTTTTTTTTAGGTAACTAATAGTGTACCATTGCAATAAATGCTTGTCTGCACAAATAAAAATGGTGGGTTAAGGTCTTGGTGACCCCCAATGCTTGAAAACAAGCATTAATAATACCCGATACATCTTTATCTGACTCAAATATAACGTCTGTCAAGTTCATGCTCCTCTTCATTTTCTTCTGGACTCTGCTCGGGTTCCTCCACAAGCACTTCAGCAAGCTCTTGTGGCATGATATCCCCTTCAGTCCATTTGAAATCAAGCTTTCCATCTGCCATCCATGTCCATCTGGTTGAGGAATATTTTGGGTTGCCAGGTCTGCACCTCTCAAAATATTTCTCATGCCGCAGGGTGTAAATATAATTATTGGCTGAATTTGTTCTTGTAGATGATGCATACAAAAGTGAGACTGAAGTGATCTGAGACTGAAAGCGAAGGAGAAAGAAGACGTCAAGGAATTGTTGGTTTTGCCGGAGGGTCTTCAAAGCCACAAGTTTTCCTTTCTTACAAAGGCGCTGTATCATATCCACTGAATGCATGTAATGCAGAGAGAACATGGCACATCTCCTTTCCAACTTTTTCAGTCACTTTATGTATATCTATCAGACGCCTGTTTCAAAGGAAATATACTGTTTCAGTTCCTGTATGAAATGAGCCAGAAGTACAAATACATCAGTGTCTGGAGATCGCACAAGGATTCTGGAGCTGTCTGGAGAACACTTGGCAATGTGAAGACAATGCAGGATGATTTTAGTGTCCACTTCTTCTTGTATACATGACAGCTCTTCGATCTATTGTGAGATTGTTTCTCTACCATTATAACTTTCCAGACAGATGCATTTCTGTCCAAAGACATACAAAACCTTCTTATGATGAAGGTTTTTTTTTTTTGCATACTTGTCCTTTCTCAATTCAGAAAATATGAAGTTAGTGAGGTTC
The DNA here is from genome assembly GCA_034783855.1 of Mopalia kennerleyi. NCBI lineage: Eukaryota > Metazoa > Mollusca > Polyplacophora > Chitonida > Mopaliidae > Mopalia > Mopalia kennerleyi. The sequence continues at coordinate 3,039 of JAVFBX010017100.1, read as the reverse complement.
TGTTTGTTGTCGTCACTCGACATGAATTTCTTCCAGTCTCGTGGTATCTTTGTCAGTGTTCCTAACCTCCTTTGACCAAGTGGGTCTTTGTGGAACCCCTTTGATTGACAACTGGAGGTAGGAATCCGTCACAAAATCTACACGCTGTGCCTTTGGAAGCTGTCCAAATATACTTACTGCTAGTTCACCAAACGAGCCAGGAAGTGCCACGTATGCCTGAAACAGAGCATTCCCAGCTATGATATGGATAGCCTGTTGTGTCTTGAGCGGGTCTCTGAGTGCTGATTGAATCCCCTTCCAAGACGTGCATTAGCTTGGACTTGGCTGTCTTTGCAGGGACTCCGTCAGCAGTTGTCAGTGCCCACGGAACAGGGCCTAGTGGGAAGCTCAAAAACCTTTCCATACTGATCGCATGCTTCAGGCCTAGAAGTACACGCTGACCAAAGATATTTCTTTCAGCTGTTACCTCTTTAGTGTTGTTAAACCTGTTGTTTTTGTGTTTTATTGCATTTTCGCAATTGTCTTGAGTTTTAGCTTGTTGATTGGAGCAAGGAAGCTATGGGAACAGCTAACTAGACGTGTCTGAACAAACTTGTCTGGGCTTCTTTTCCAAGCTTTTCAGCTTCGAGGAGGTCATGTTCAATATCAGCTGGTGCTGGCGTACCTGATGACAAGCAGTAGAGAACATCCGTGTTCAACTTTGCAGGTGTCTTTTTCACTCTGGATGATCTTGTGATATCCTTAGAATACGCTGTACTGTACAGAAGACCTTGGAGCGGTTGGATGGTATCACTCAGTAAAAGATCTTCAGGTGGGGGCCATGGAATTTGTTGAAAATTATTGTGAGCACTTACAACTGTCCTGGCAGGATCAGTGCTGCCTCCTCCAGTCGCTTTGATTCTGAAGAGGCAATTTCAAACGAAAACTCAATTGTTTGCCCCATTAGTACTCCTGAAGAATAAACAAGCTCACTCCGATAATTGGGTTGCGGAAACTGTAGCTGACTACCTAAGTGCTTCACTAGCTTGGACTGAAGTTTCCATGTTTTATAATCTGTATTGTTGAATTGCTTATGATTATCAAGCGTGAACTGAAGGTACTTTTCTCTCAGCATCTGCTCAACATTGAAGCCTTCAACGACGCTCTCTGTCAGATACTGAACTAGATACTCAAAAGCTGCTTTGTGCGAAGCTCGTTCCTCAATGGCTTTGGTACACTCTCCTGTATCATGATGGTCGCCATGAAGGGTGGTAATGAGCTTCTCTGGCTCCTAGATCAGCGTCTTGAACTTTAAGAAAAAAAATCCACATTGTGTTCTCTCTGCATCGCTCTTAATTGAAAGCTCTGCTGCTTTTGTGACACACTTCACTATTTTTTCTCCTTTCCTTATTTTTTAATTTGACGCTTGTCATAAAAAAAGACATTTATCTGAAGGTAACAGTATATTGATGAAGTTGCAATCTCTGAGGATCTACGCTTTCTACAGCTACAGGGGTCATCATCGTTACCTGATGGATGTTTTCGTTTTAGGAGCAGGGATATATTGGTGAAGTTTCGGTAGCACCACCTGTGAATACCATGATGCAATGTCAATAGATGGCGCTGTATCAGGAATGTTATCTAACAATAGGTTGAGCTACGGATAGGCTCTTTTTTTGCCCAGGCTGATGCTTAACTGCGATAAATATGACTACTTGTTGGAAGAGGGGTGCATCATGTAAGGTTGAGGATAAAACAACCGCAATTAATGATGTTAGTTGGTTGTCCGCAATAAAGAGGGGAGACACAATGCATGTATAATGCATTTTTAGTGGTGGCATTAAATATATAACCCATCTTCTCATCTGCCATGGTTATTAATAGGGGATTTGGAGGCCATTTTGGAAATACACCCCACGGTCACACCCACCAGTAACCAACTTGCAGACAACCTGATTTTAATAGCTCTATGACCAAGGTTTTTTAAAATAGTTGTCTTTAAAAATGCGCCTTAGGGTTTGGATTCTGGTAGCCCACGGACTAAAAATGATTCTAGTTAATAAGTGAATACTTATTTTTATTATTTTGTTTATTACACATAATAAGTGAATATAGTTTTTATAATATTGTTTGTTACATGATATCTTTCTTGTGTAAACCCTACATAGCATAATTAGTTAATTAGTAAATACATTTTTTTATAATTTTGTTCATTACATGATGACACCTTACTTATTTAAACCCTATAAAGCATAATTACAGCACTTAAATAATGCAGTAAGGAAACTCTCTCTCTTTAAAACTTATATTTTGTATGTCTCCGACAATCCCATGAATCAATGTCAATTTGAGATGCCCCCTTGCTATCTCATTGTGACAAGTTCTTCAGATGAAGTTGGATGAATGGCAACAGTTTCATCAAATTGAGCTTTTGTCGCACCCATCTTAATGGCCACAGAAAATCCCTGTAACATTTCATCAACCCCATGACCCACCATATGTAATCCAATCACCTGGGGAGAGTCAAAATAATCAAATATTGTATTATGTTTGTGAATAAATCAATATCATAATGACAATTCACAATAATCTTTTTACCACATTATTTCTGTGTCTTAACCAAGGACTTTAAATTAGACTCGCTTGCATTTTAAAAGGCGGCGGAAACTACAACAAAAACAAACTGAGTAGCAAGGAGGTCCCAAGCTAAAGGCTGATTTTGATAAAAAAAAAATATGCTCATATTACCGGTCAAATCACATTTTCCTATTTAAGTTGAAGAAAAAATGTCTTTCAAAGAGTTAAAGTTATGGTGCTAATGACCATATTGGTTTGGACAATTTGGTGGAAAACAATCCTGAATGTGGTAGGAGTGTTATGATTTGTTTGTTTGTTTGATTGGTGTTTAACGTCGTACTCAAGGGTATTTCACTTATATGACGACGAAGACAAGAATAAAACGTACAAACAGATCAGCTTCCTGTTCCTTTTAGCTCTGAGAACACCAGGGCAACAGAAAGCTCCTCTTTTCTCGCCTCTTACGATCGACCGAGGAAGCCG
>JAVFBX010016989.1:3966-18331 GCA_034783855.1 Mopalia kennerleyi | reverse complement strand
ATTGTGCAGGATGTAGGCATGCAGCCCACCAAGACTAACCTCTTCTCTCAGTACACGAAGAGAGTCCGGAGCAACTTGCACACTGTGATTACCATGAGGTGAGCCCATCTATAGCAGAAAATAATCCTTTATAAGTTATGAAATAATTTGTATGTAATGTACAAAGAAAATATTAGTACATGTAGTATTTTTTGTCATTTTGGGATCCTAGCACTTTCTTAGTTTGAACAGATTCTAGACCTGTCCGGGGGTTGAACCAAAAACTTCTTTTTAAAAAAAAAACTTTACAGCACAAATTAGTTCTTTAAGTGACATTTGGAAGTCGAAAACTAGCTCAAGAAGCAATTGTATTTCGATAAAAAATGTCTTTTTCAATCTCATTTCCTGTATCGGTTTCAAGTCTTTAAAAGGACCACATAAATAAGATTGAAACATCGTTACAAATGTTTATAACACAAATTGATCAGTTCACAATAAAAAAGGATCATGTTTAATAAGGGAAACCCTGACTTAGTCTCAGGGTAGTCTTACTATGAGAATGAAAGTTTCAATTGGAAAGAGTTGTTTTTTCCAACAGCATGTTTTGTTAGCTAAATGCTGCTTGCAATGTCTTCTAGTGTAACTGTGTTATTGAGTTATAAAGCTTGTATGTTTTATAAAATACTTCTGTTTCTTTCATGTTTTGACCAGTCCTATAGGTGAGGTGTTCCGTGCCCGACTGCGTCAGTTCCCCGCTCTTGTGAATTGTTGTACTATTGATTGGTTCAGCGAGTGGCCTGATGAGGCACTCAGATCTGTCGCTTTACGCTTCCTCTCTGATATTGTGGAACTGGACGGGGAAGATAAAATACTTGAGGGTTTGGTGAGTCAATTTTAATTACACATTTTGTGTAGTTCTCTCACCAGAAAATAATGTTACCTTTTAAATTGAAAGGAGTCTAAACAGCTGATGCCCAGGATGCTTGTCAACTGCTGTATAAATTAATTTTTACTGAAAATTTACAAACGATGCTATTTTCAACACTCTTCCCATTGGTATAATATGTAACTCCAAAATGTGGAAGGTATATTGGAAATATGTTGTCTGTCTGTAGACACAGTTTTGCCCAGCAGATTTCTTTTGCAGTTTTGGCTCAATTAGTGCAAATTTATATTTACAGGTATTGTGGAATGAAGTTGTGCTCTGCTAATTCAAATTAAATTGGAGTTAACTTTTCAATCGTAACTTATCGTTTTTTTTAAAAATATAAACCAGAAAAGAAGGGTTTTTTAAAACTTATATTACTATTGCAAAATTATTCAGTTTGCTGGCGGCCTTGTCTTTACTTAGCACTAGAGGACAATTAACTTTCCAACATCATGGAAATGCTTCACATCTGGGTTGTGCTAGTGTCAATTATTGTTGGAATACACCACCATCATATAAGCGAGTGCTAAGGAACAATATGAAGTGGATCTATTTTCTAATAACATTGTATGAAACCTCATAATTTCCAGGTGGTTATGTGTCAAGAAATTCACCAGTCTGTCATCAAGAATTCCGCCAGATTCCTATCAGAGTTGTCCCGTTATAACTACGTCACCCCGACCAGTTACCTCGAGTTGCTGGGAATCTTCTCTAAACTGATTGGCATGAAGAAAAATGAACTGAATACAGCCAGAAACAGGACAAAAACTGGACTGGATAAGGTGAGCATTATAGACATTGTAGTTTGTGAGCATGGCTTCCTCGTGTACAGCACACATCATCTGATGTCATGGGATCATCACCATAATGGGATAAACTTATTCTTCAGCTAATAAATATAGTCTGTGTTGGGCAGAAAAATGACTGTTTCCGTCTGTTATGGGCTCAGTCTAGCATGTCGTCTATGAGTGAAATAACCTTAAGTAAGGCGTTTAACTTCTACTGTTCCATAAATCATACCTACATGTAACCTAGCCTTAAGTAAGTACTGATCCATAAATCATACCTGACCTTGTTAATCTGGTTTGGTAGATACAAGTTGATTGTGTTAGGTTAATATAGTCTAAACATTGTTTGACTTCTAACTGTCTGTTATTTTGTGTTGCTCAGTTATTGACAACTGCTGATGAAGTGGCTAAGCTCCAGGAAGAATTAGAGACGATGAGACCCCTGTTGGAAGAGGCTGTCAAAGAGTCGGTTGCCACTATGGAACAAATCGCACAAGATACAGTAAGAATCACCAAAGGGTCATACCGTAAACAAACTGTGACAATATTAATGATATAAATATTGGTCCTGTTTTTGAAAATGGAAAGAATAATTCACAACTTGATATGTTATATTACCGTTTTAACTATGCTTTTTCCAATTGATTGCTTCAGGTTAATTATACAATGTTGACATCAAATAATTAAAATAACAAATATACCTCAAACTATATTCTTACAAAAAAAAAACCCTGATGTTCAGCTTTATTACAAATTGTGATACAGGTAGTGGTAAATTATGAGAAGTTTAATGATGATAGGATACTTCTATGAATGTGGTTTTAACTAATCAACATCTCTGCCAGTGTGACTCATTTTTTTAGAATTATATGAATGTCTACTGGTTTGATTATTGTACTTTAAAAGCAAATTTATGCACAATTAAAATGTAATGAGATTTAGGTGGGGTTTGTTATGTTTATTGCTATGGTAACTGAGTGGTTTAAATGATTCTTGTGGTGCTTTAACAGACTGTTGCTGAAGAAACTAAGGCTGTCGTACAGAAAGAGGAGACACAGGCTGCAGCTAAAGCTAAGGATACTCAAGCCATTGCTGATGATGCACAAAGGGATCTAAATGAAGCATTGCCTGCTCTGGTAAACAATGCCTTCTATAATTAACCTATTTATATTAATTTGCCTCTGTCTAAACTGTGAACAGTTTGTACTTTCTCCGTTTTAATTTCACTTCATAGAAATATATAATTTTATAGTGCACTTTGGTGTAATTACATGTACAATGCAGTTTTATTTAGAGAGAATATTATTCAGACATTGGGATAGGGAATAAAGGGGGACAACTTGGAAAGTGTGATTTATCTCCCTTTATAATGATGTAAGGTTTTGAAAACTACCTGTGTATCGGTACTGTTTTTACACCATGAATATTATCACCCCTGCTTTATATTTTGCATACAGTATAGTGGAATAGAAATGTTCATGGCTTCAATACATGTAGTAAAGTTTCATTTCAGTATATAACAGCCAGAATATTACAGTAAACACTTTCAGTTAGCAAATAGTGATCCTGTATCTTCGGACTGCTAAATATTATGATATCTGCTTTTCCGTCTTAAACCGTTTTTGTGAAGTTCTGAGGTTTATTAGTGAGTTAGCTGTAGAACCACATATCTAATGTACTGTTGACACTAATCATAAGAAATATTTAGATATAAAATCTGTGTGATTATTGTTGATTTTGTTTTATTACTGTAGGATGCAGCCCTGGCCAGTTTGAAATCTCTCAATAAGAATGATGTGGTTGAAGTCCGTGCTATGCAGAGACCACCGGATGGGGTCCGACTTGTCATAGAGTCTGTCTGTATCATGAGGAATGTGAAACCGAAGAAAGTGGCTGGAGAAAAGGTCTGAATTGTTAGCTATAGATGTGGCCAATACACACTTATTGTGGGAAAATTGTTCCTGTAATTAAGGGTCATCTCTATTCTGTAACTAACAGCTGTGTGAATAACATTTCACTCAGATACATGGAAGATTGTAACGAATGACTGAAGTTGTACACATTCAATACAGATTTTGTTCAAATAAATGACTATAAATATAACTTCTTAGCCTATCCATTAAAGGTATTTAAAAAATGTTTTTGTCAGTTATTATGTCATTGAAACATTTCACTGTAAGTATTAGTGGACATTTTTCTGGGTTTACCCGTAACAGCATACCTTTGTCAGTCTTAAGTCTTTTACTGTGTATTTATCCTGTGTTTGTCATGATTTCTTCCAGCCGGGGCAGAAAATTGATGACTATTGGGAGCCTGGCAAAGCTTTACTCCAAGACCCTACTAAATTCCTGGAGAGTCTTTTTAAATATGACAAAGACAACATACCAGATGAAGTCATCAGGAAGATTCAACCCTACATAGATGATGAAGCTTTCCAACCAGCTGCCATTGCCAAAGTAAACAAAATTATATTTCCTCATTTTTGCTAATTGCTTAATTGCTGTACAGGAAAAATAAAAAATAAAAAAAATCCAGTGATCATTAGGCCTGAATCAAGAAATAATGCTATATGTTTGCTTTGCTTAATGATACACACATAGTAGCAATTGTATATAACCTGCAGCTTTTTCGGGACCTCATCAGGACATGTCAATCAACTTTGACCAACCAGTAGGGATTGCACAATTTATAATTTAAACAAAAGGCAGCTGGAGATTTAAAAATTAAAAATAATTCCTATTGAAAAGACTAGGACATGAACACATATTTACACACACTTAAATTATAATTCACAAAAATCTAAGGCAACACATTACATACAACAATAAGGCTTACACACATGTGTTCCTCCACCCAGAGCTCCCACACCTCTTTCCACCGAGAACCATAACTCTTTCACAAAATCCCTAAATACTTGTACAGGAAAAAATAAAACCCAGTGATTATTAGACCTGTTTCTAGATAGAACGGTATATGCTTGGTTTTCTTGATAGTACACACATGGAGGAAATTGTACAAAATTCCATCTTTTGGGACATCATTATGACATGACAGATACATGTCCACCTACTTGAGCCAACCCGTTGTGGCAGTAAATAACTGTACTGCAATTTGTTTTTTTAACTCTCACACTTTTGGTACTGGAATATTTTAAAAAATTCTTTTGCACAATTATAATTGAAACTATAAACAATGGGAGATTTAACTGGTATCAAATTAAAATAGTTCGAATTGAGGTTTCCACTGCAGCAAACCAACCATAAGTACGATTAGTTTGAAGAAAAAAATAAATTATATGCAATCCCATATTAGAGTTGCAAAGACAATGGACCAGTTAACAAGAAAACAATGGTGTATATGACTGTCAGTCTTTATCTGTTTTACATCACATGACATTAATCCACTGACAGCTATGGGTTTTCTGATTGCCTTTGGCTCTGAATGGCTGTATAACATGGCTCTCATCACTCTTCTGTTGCACACCATACACTTAAATGGTGAAAAACATTTTGAAAAACATTGTATTGAGAAAACAAAGTTATGGTCTATTTGAATGTGTTTGTTATTATTATTATTAGATTTTTAAAATTGTTTGTCATTTACATACTGACTAATTGTCTATGTTTCTGCTTTGTTGTTGTAGATAAGTAAACAAGCTGTGTGTTTACCAGTTATATATTTAGTGTCATTTCTTCTGTTATAAAGGTATCAAAGGCCTGTACCTCCATCTGCCAGTGGGCACGAGCTATGCATAAGTATCATTTTGTAGCGAGAGGAGTAGCCCCTAAGAGGGAGAAGTTGAGAATAGCTCAGGAGGATTTGGAGGAGACCCAGAGGATACTAGATGCCGCCAAAGCGCGTCTACAGGAGGTGGAGGACGGTATCGCCACGTTACAAGCCAAGTATGAAGACTGCGTAAACAAGAAAGATGAATTGGAAAGAAAATGTACTGAGTGTGAAGGGAGGCTGGTCAGGGCTGATAAGGTAAACCCAAACACTCAGAGACACAATTATTATATTTGGGGGCCCGCTGTCATTGTTCAATGGTTAGCAAGTCGGCCTCATGGGTTTAAGTCTGCCCGTTGACCTCTGCTGTATCAGTGAGTCATACATTTAATTTAGGCACAGAGTGAATTGAACAATTCATCATCATATAAGTGATACTCTTGAGTTAATGTTAAACCCCAATGAAACAAACCAAGCATGTTTAGGTTGGTCCTTTCCCCGTCTTTTTAAACCCTAACTGGAATTACAGTAGACATCTAAGTTATCTGTATCACTGAATAACATGTATTAATTTAAAATATTGGAAGTTGGCGCAAAAAACCAACTTCTAAATAAATGCTATTATGCTTTGCTCAATCAATCACACTGGAAAAACTATCTCTGCATGTCATCTCATTCTCTGTTCACACAACGTTATATCACCTCTCGCCACTCTCATCTGAACACCCCAACAAACAAAAAAACCATTGGAATCAGATGTGAGCTATTTAATATAGTGTTTGAAACATCTGCTTGATATTGTAGCTGATTGGAGGCCTGGCTGATGAGAAGGAGAGATGGAAGGAGTCTGTTGATCACCTGAATAAAGTCATCGGTAACATTGTTGGAGACGTGTTAGTGTCTTCTGGATTTGTGGCTTATCTGGGACCCTTTACCGTGAGTTCTCTTTCATAATATGTCAATATTATGCTTGTGCAGGTTTTCTCTTGAACTAGTACTGGATGCAGGGCTAGAAGCCTTGAGCTACTTTAACAAAATGACGAACTACAATAAAATCTTGTTCAATATGTTTACGCATATAGTTTCACATGAGGAATTTTATTGATGATATTTCTTCATCTAATTACATTTTGTGAAAGTGACTACAATATGCATGGATATGAAGCTCAGCCTTATCCTGGCCCAATACACATAAAATCAGGTACTCTGTATTGTTCTCATTCATCCGTTTCCGTAAAGATTCCGGAAAACTGGTGCTTGACAGTTTTCAATGCGCATGTGCAATACTATGGTGATAGATAGCCCATCAGAGGCTCCTTCCTTCATGATTCTTGGGGTTGTTTTGGTGGCCTGCAAAAACATATAAATATTTGACATATACGGAATGTGAATATATAACAACGAACATTAACTTCTCCTCAATTGATATTTAATGTCAGTTAAGGGGAAAAACAATTATAATTGAATCCATTCACGCCCACAATGACTTGGTCAAAAATGAACCAAAAATGTTAAAATATACTTTTTTCTTGATTTTTGCATTTTTTTCAAAATATTAGTGTATCTGAATTGTGAACGAAACTAGATGAGCATTAACATCTCTTTGAGGGATTTACATGCTTGACAAGAGGGTGAATGAAAAACTGTTTTAGCGGTTTGGGGACCAAAAGAGTCCTGATCGCCTTCTTCCTTCAACCTTGTTTATCCGCGATAAACAAGGTTTTTCTAGTCCAACATTAAATAATTTTTGGACCCAAATGGACTTTCTCCGAGTTATATTACTACTTTCTACGGAATCAAAGATAACCTTAAAGATGGCATTAAACCCCAATTAAACAAACAACAAAGCTTTCTTTAAAATAGAAATCTATACAGTATGTATGTATGATTGTTAACAGGGTGAATATCGTAATGAGATGTTATCAGACTGGATTAAGAAACTAGATGAGCATTCAGTGCCTAGGACAGAGGACCCTGGCCTGATCGGCACCCTCAGTGACCCTGTCAAGATTCGTAGCTGGCAGATAGCTGGGCTGCCTAAGGATAACCTATCTGTGGAGAATGGCGTTATCGTACAGTACTCTCAACGCTGGCCCCTCTTCATCGACCCACAGGGACAGGCCAATAAATGGGTCAAAAATATGGTTTGTAATTTAAAAGCTTTGCCATTGTTTGTTTTTTTATAGGATATATTTATGTTTGTTCTGTGAAAATCAAATTATTTTCAAAAAAATATAACAGCTGAAACAGTAAAAAAAAAACAACAACAAAAAAACACAGAATTATTGACCTAGATAATTCATTGCTATAAATAAGTTAATATCCATAATTTGTGCTTCCGGCATACACAACGTTGCGACAACTCAGCATAGATTTAAAATGAATAGCCAACTAGATGTCCAGTTTAGAGTGACACGATCTTGTCTAATAGCAGTTTACAGAAACTTTGATAAATCTTCCTGAATTATATCTACATGTTTGTATTACACTGACTACAGGAACGCGACACTGGTATAGATGTGATCAAGTTGTCCGATAAGGATTTCCTCAGAAGTTTAGAGAATGCAGTTAGGTTTGGAAAACCCTGTCTGCTAGAGAACGTAGGGACTGAATTGGATCCAGCCCTTGAACCCATTCTACTTAGACAGGTAAGCTTTGCTTGTATGCAGAATACTCTCAAACACCAATCATTCAGTCAATCACATGTTGATGTCCTGACATTCTCAATGCATTCTCATTCTCAGGAGGCAAATTTATTGCTATCTGATTGAATAAACTCAAACGAAAGACTGATCCAAGAGTGGACTTGCAACTGATTTCTCTTACTGTTTCATGTTTTCAGATCTTCAAGCAGCAAGGCAGCTGGGTGATTAAGTTGGGTGATGCAGTGATACCTTATCATGATGATTTCAAGTTTTACATCACCACTAAATTACCTAACCCTCATTATACACCTGAGGTTTCCACTAAAGTCACTTTGGTCAACTTCACTCTCTCACCAAGGTAGGTTCAAAACTAAAAAATACCATAAGAACAAAAATTTAGAAGTTTGTTGAAGTTCCCAGAGAAAGCAAAATGTTCATTCAAGTGTATCTTTGTCACGAACTATATGCTTTTTACATCTGAAAATAATATATTTCCACACTAATAACTACAATGCAGTATGGCTAAATATGTCAGTGACTGATGATCTGTATGTTTTGAATGTGTGAGACTAAAGAGACTTGATTATCTCCCTTGCCAATTAGGCCATGACCTAATATCCTACCTATAAGCCCTGGTTTAAATTAATCTTTGAAGAATTTTTACGAAAGAATCCTCGACAAAAAAAGAATAGTGGTATAATTAAAAGAAAGAATTATATTTTTTTAAAGAATTCCTGGCATTTCTAGTTTTACGTGTGTTAGTGTGTTATCTAATTACATCTAAAGTAGCCGTTTAGGGAGCGGTGTTGATATAGGCAATAATCCTGTTCACCAATCCACTTATCATTTTGGTGAAATAAAAATACTGTTTAAACCAAAGTAGCCGTTACAGATGTGTATAGTTCTGGTCAAACTTGGCAGTGCTCATAGATGTGATAAACAAGTGTTCAAACCCTATTTACTTCTACATGTATTTCTCTACATTACAGTTGAATAAATAAAAGTCATCCATATGTTAAGCAAACAAAGTTTAACCTAAACAATACAAGGCAGACTTGTTTTCCCCTCTTTATAGTTAACAAGTGACAAAAGTTTGAATGGACAAAAACTTGATTAATTATTATTTGGCAACTTTTATATCAAATCCTAGTCATGAGAAATGTGATCTGATCGAGTAGTTTTCATGTCTGCCATTTACTGGCGTATCTAAATGTCTGGGTTTCTAGTTTGAGACAGATAGAACAGTGTCATAATACTGGATAATTGGATACCTGGTTAGAAATTCAGTACTTTAACGTCCCTTCGAAAACGATAATAAAAAAAACTGCGATGACATACCTCAGATTATTTATTGTTTTTTTTATCTTGATGAAGGGATGTTTGACAAAACTATTTATTTGTTGTGTGTTTAGTGGATTAGAAGACCAGATGCTTGCGACCGTGGTGGCTGAAGAGAGGCCAGATCTGGAAGAAGCTAAGAACCAGCTGATTGTGAGCAATGCCAAGATGAAACAAGAGTTGAAAGAGATAGAAGATAGGATATTGTACAGACTAAGTGCTTCAGAGGGTAGTCCTGTAGATGATGTGGATCTCATTCAAACACTGGAGGCTTCTAAACTCAAATCACAGGAAATTCAGGTACTTAAAGGGAAAGACAACTGTTTTTCAACCTAAACTTGCATGTTTTCAAAGGCAATCATCTGCATTGCACTTGTAGTCGAATTAGAATAGCTGTTAATTAGTTAATTTAAAAAGCGAAACTGAAGTCATTGTTTGAAAACTTGGTAGTTATATCATCTAGTCATGGCTGTCCCCAAATTGCCTGCACTGGTGGATGCTTTCATACATCCGAAAGTAAGGTTTCCGTCCCCAAGCAAAACAACAACAAACAACTTGTACATATCAACCTGGTACTAAAGACTACACTTTTTGAAAGGGCTTGTCAGCTGAAAACATGCTAAACGTATGTGTTACTCAAAGAGCTAGTTGCCCTGCGGCCGTGGCTTAGTGGTAGCGTGTGCTCTTCCTAATCCTACTCCAATTTACTGTTCACCAGATGTTTGTGTTAGTGTAGTTATTATTGTTTGAGAACACCGCTGTGTAAGACGACACTAAACACCAATCAATTATTCCACAGTATATAAAGTATGCCATCCAACATTATAATATTCCTGATAATTTTTGATGTCACAATGCAGGCTAAAGTACAGATAGCTGAGCAGACAGAGCTGGACATTGATAAGACCCGTAGTCAGTACATCCCTGTGGCGGTGAACACTCAGATCCTGTTCTTCTGTGTGGCTGACATGGCTAGCATTGATCCCATGTACCAGTACTCACTCGAGTGGTTCATCAATATCTTCCTCACTGGAATCAGTAATGCAGAAAGAGCAGGTATGTAATTCAACATCACCTGCTTTACCATTCCAACACATTGGGATTTGTTAGTAAAGGGACATAACTCTATGTAATGGTCCACATGACAGGATAGACTGGCGGCTTTTATATACAAATTAGAGGGTGTCCCTGTTCAATCTGAATTCATTCCTATCTCAAGTAAATCATGATTTTAAGAACTATCACACTTTATATACAGAGGAAGATCCAATGGTATCAACCTTTTGTTGTAGAGATTTAACAGTTTTTCATTTAGTATTATGTCTAAAATGTATTATTTTTATTTTTTATTTTTAAAGTTCAGTGGTTAGCGTTTCTGACTACTGATCAACGTACTGCTCACATTAATTTCTTCCAGCAATCATTCGGGTTGATTTACAAGTGAAATGCCCTAGAGTACAATGTAAAACTCATCAAACAAGTGAAATATCTGTGTGTGTATAGCAAGTACCTTTGAGTAAAACACCAAGCAAAGAATATTGTAGTTTTTTTTCCTTTGTTTATTTTTTGAATATTTTTGTTATTTATTTACAGACAACATCCCACAAAGGATTGTGAATATCAACAATTACTTTACATTCAGCCTGTATTGTAATGTGTGCCGCAGTTTGTTTGAGAAACATAAGCTTCTCTTTGCTTTCTTACTCTGTGCTCGAATAAGAATGCATGAAGGGACTATAAATATGGTAAGTCAGATCAAATTTCTCTGTTCTTGTTAATACCAATTTCAGTTTTTTTATTTTTCAGGGGTCAAACATTGATTTGAGAAGAATTATGTTTGCAGTATAAAATCAGTAAAACTCCTATAATAAACGTTTACTTAGTTTGTTAATGTTGACTTTTATTCAATCAAAGTAATGAGTAATTCAAAGGAATGCAATGGCAGTAATTTAATGAGTTTTGGGATAATGCTGTCATTTTTATAGATACTGTAAGTTCTGCTATTCCTTTAAAATTGAAATTGTTAACTAACATTGTTATTGTAATGAAGATAAAATGAGCCCAGATAAAGAAAATGTATTCACATGGTCAGTTTAATTATAAATGATTAGAATTTCACTGTATATTTGTTCCACTGTTTTAGGATGAATGGCGCTACCTGTTAGCTGGAGGTACCAGTCGTCCAACGGATCTGCCCAATCCATGTTCTCAATGGCTCTCAGATAAATCTTGGAATGACTTTCTCACATTAGCATCTCTTCCAAAATTTGCATCTTTTCCCGAGAAATTTGCAGAAAATGAAGAAGGATTTAAACATATATTTGACAGTCCCGATCCCCAAAGGTACATTTATTTAATAAAGAGGGACAAATAATAGGCTTTCAGAAGTGTTTAAAAAAAAATAATAGTAATAAAAAATTTGGCAAGTCAACAAGTCCTCAGTAGGATTTATACTGCTGAATTGTACTTCAGTCCATGACTTACTTGGGTCATTCTAACTACTGTCATAAAGAAAAGTCTTTTTGGCCTAAAACCTACTATAAGGGAGACTACTCTAATAAGACTATAACTGTATTTGTCTCCCTCATTTTGTCCTGACCAGCAAAGAATCTCCAAAAGTTTGTATTTTTATTTTTTAAAGAAAATAATTTCAGTGGCTGATCTGTTGCATTCGAATTAAAAGAAAAGTTTTGTCTCTGGATTTGGTACAGCTGCATTTAAATAGGCCATTTCTGTGTGCAAATCCAGTTACCTTTTGTTGAGGAAATAAATATTTTTCAAAATCAACTGTTACAAATCTCAATCTCAATTAATTTTGTTATCCCAGGGAGGATTTACCTGGTGAATGGAAGGATGGTCTCGACTCATTCCAGAAATTGTTGATCATCAAAGCTCTACGAGCTGATAAAGTAACCAATGCTTTTCAGGATTACGTGGCTGATAACCTCGGGCAAAGGTTCATTGAACCACAGGTAAGTGTTCAAAAAGTTTCCAGAAATATGTACATAAATTCTGCATCATTTGTTTGATTTGTTATTTTTTTAAAAGGGGACATACATGTATGTGTAAAATGTGCTAGGTCTTAGAGCTACATTGGTTTTTTGGGGTTATATAGAGATACCACAACAGCAATTGTTAGACAACAAAAGTTACTTATGAGGTTTCCTATTGGTTTTCCACTGTAAGGAACAGTGTGAATTAGACACTGACAGTCTGTCGACATGTAAGTGAAATACCCTTGAGTACTACGTTAAACAGCAATCAAACAAACAATAAGTCAGCTGAGATGTTATAAGACAGGGGACGAATTTCTGGTATTTCTAGCTTTACATTTAACGTGTTACCTAATCACGTATACACTAGCCACGGCAGAGGTTTATAGTTTTGGTCAAACTTGGCGGCACCCATTGATCTGATGAAACCAGTTTTCAAACCTTGTTTACTGCTGTTTGTCTACATTTCAATTGAATAAATAGATGACATCCATATGTTTGGTCTATAAAGTTTAACATAAGCAGTACAAGCAAGGGTTGTTTTCCCCTCCTTTGATTCGTCGCTCTTTCAGTATTATTTTTTCTACCAATCAAAATGCTGCAAATATAATAGAAATTTAACATAAGCAATACACGCAAGGTTTGTTTTCCCCTCCTTTAAAATAGACGATATGCATGATTTCCTGGTGTTATATCGCCCCACTCTATGACCGGAAAGGCCCGTAGCTCTGTTAGGCTGATAATAAACACAGAAACAGAAACTCTATTTTATTTTCTCATTTTAAATGACAGTACTGTTTCATTTTGACAGACTGCTGATCTTCATGTAGTGTACAAGGAATCCTCCCCCACCACGCCGCTCATCTTTGTGCTGTCAGTGGGCACAGATCCAGCTGCCGACCTTTATAAGTTTGCTGAGGAGATGAGATTTGCTAAAAAGCTCTCTGTTATCTCCCTTGGACAAGGACAGGTACTTGAAAAATGCATTTTTTTCCCCCATAATTAACAGTAATAAACATTGGTTTTATTTCATAATAGGATGGGATGATTACCAGTATCCAACATACGCATTTGTGCTTTTCTTGACTGTATGTTACAGATAAATAAACGGTAATAACCAACAAAAGTAACTGTTTTTTAATTTTTATATTAATTTTTTTTAAATGGAAGATTTTTCTGTATTTTTAATTCTTTAAGAAATGATTAAACAAACCCTGACTTTTTACTTTCAACTATTGGACCATAGGGCCCCCGAGCTGAAGCCATGATGAGAAGCGCCATGGAGAGAGGAAAGTGGGTGTTTTTCCAGAACTGTCATTTAGCTCCCAGCTGGATGCCTTCTCTGGAGAGACTCGTGGAACAAATTGATCCAGATAAGGTAATGTTGTCTATATGACATTATTATACTCTCCCCCTTTGCGATGAAGGGGGTTATACATGAAACAGTAATGTTTTTCTACAGGGACTTACCAATCAGTATATATAATTTAATTTATAAATTTTTAAAAAGAAAAATGATCATCCTTCTGCCACGAATCGAAACTGTGACCTGACCAAAACCCTAGGGACTGAACTATGTATAGAATTCTGTAAATCAAATAAATATTGTCTTCCAAAGCATATTTTTTAAATGTTTTCAATTATATGAGAACCGTTATCGTTTTTTTAATGTTTCTAATGAAGAGCCGCAGAGCCATAGACCAAAGAACGAGATTGCAAAGAAACATTATGACATTCACTAATCTTCATCATGTTGTAATGTTTGACATTTATACAGGTGCACCGTGATTTCCGCCTGTGGTTGACAAGTATGCCCAGTGCCAAGTTCCCTGTGTTTATTTTGCAAAATGGTTCTAAAATGACTGTTGAACCCCCAAGAGGAATCAAGGCGAACTTACTGAAGTCCTACACTAACCTGAATGATGACTTCCTTAATGCATGTGGAGAGAAGGTAGTTACTTCAATACT
>JAVFBX010016879.1:0-18336 GCA_034783855.1 Mopalia kennerleyi | reverse complement strand
TATCTTGTCAAGACTGTCAATAATGTATTTAGGTGATCTGGGTGCACCCAACTTTTTTGTTTTAATTCGACCCCTGCTTGGGATTCATTTTGTGTCGACCTACAGGTGGTGCCACCTGGTGGCAAAGAATAAATTTGGTTTGTGTATGTTTACTTAAAACCTTCTGGTGGAATTCAAATCAAACTTTATATGATTGTTACATGTGACAAGATGTGGCTTAGGATAAGTTTTGGCATCTGTCAGACTATAGGTGGTGTCACCTTGTGGCAAAGTCTAAATTTCTGTTCTGTTTGTTAATTTGAAAACTTATTGTGCAATTCAAATCAAACTTAGTATGAGTGGTTTCATGTGACAAGACATCACTTAGGATTGATTTTGGCGTGTATCGACCTGCATGTGGCACCACCTGGTGGCAAAGTCTAAATTTGGTTTCTGTATGTTTACTTAAATACTTATGATGGAATTTGAATCAAACGTTATATGATTGTTTCCAGGTGGCGCCACCTGGTGGCAAAGTCTAAATTTCGATTCTGTATGTCAATTTGGAAACTTCTTGTGGATTTCAAATCAAATTAGTATGAGTGTTCAATTTGACAAGACAGAGTAAAGATACTCCACTTGTCAAGACGCTGTGTTGGATTTTGTTTGGTGTATTCTTGTCTAAACAGCCCGCGGCCGTGGCGTTGTGGTTAGCGAGCGCGCTTTTTAACGCCTACTTCGATTTTCCGTTCACAGGATCGAGTTCATCTGTTGACCCTCAGGTATATGAGGGAGTCACAAGATGTGGCTCCGGCAATCACAGGGGTGGTTTTTACGAGGTTTCTTCCCGGTTTTCCACCATAATAGGGCAAGGAACAGTGTGAAGTGGACAACCCATCGTCATATAAGTGAAATAACCTTGAGTACGACATTAAACCCCAATCAAACAAACAATCTTGTCTAAACATGCTGTCACCTAGTGGATTTTAATCAAACTTGATTTTAATATTCCATGAGGCAAGATTTCTTCGGGCGTATATTGTGAATCACTTGAGCTCTTGTTAGTAAATAGTACACAGGGAAATGAAAAAATTGGTTAGGACACTATGCAAGTGCAGATTGTTCCAAACCAAAAGTTTGTTCATGTACTGGCAGTCTATATTAATACAGATTAATGAGTGTAACCCAAAGATCCTGGGTTCAAATCCCGGCGAAGGTAAGGCTGGCAAGCAAATGTGTCTTTTCATTTATTCAAAATAAAAGAGTAGTGTGCAGGGAGATTTGAGCAGCCATGACATGTGGTTCAGCAATTGTATGGGAACGGAAGCTGGGTCAGATCTGTAAATATACAATGAAACTTCTCAGCTGGTTTTGATAGTGCCTCTGGTTAGCTGAGGACTTCACACTTACAACACACATACTGCACCCTCCACAACAATTATTCACCATTACATACCTGACCTTTGTATTGAGTAAAAAGCTGCCTCAGTTCTTAATATAGAGTTCGATTGATTCATATTTAACATGATTTTTAGGGGTATTTTACTTATAGAATGACTGTATTATAACAATACTAAACTGAAAGTTAGTAGTACAACCCTAAGATGTGAAGGAAATATTGCTTCAGTGCTACAATGTAAGTAATTTCCACATTGCACAATCTCCACCCTTCCAAATGAACACCCTGATTTGAACAATTGCTTCATTTTGTCAACCTGTTGAAAGAAACTTTAACATGCAGGAGATGAAGTGCAAAAAGTTAGCAAAATGACCATTTTGGACCGCATACTTTTGATTTCTGACTAGGCCCCTGCCACCTTAGCAAACAATCTACTTCATAAGACTTGTTTTGATATTGATTTCAATGTAGATGTAGTTAATATTTTTTTTTATGCATGTGACACTCGCCATAATGTTACATTGATGGAACCCATACACTACAACTGAGCGTATTCACAACTGATGTTGTTTCCACCAATTTTGTCGATCAGTGTTTTTTTTTTTGCTATATGCTTGAGAATGTCAATAATACTTATTAACCCAATTCCACCATGTCAAATGGGTTTGGGCAGCTGCACTCATTGTTTGGGTGTAAGTTGTAAACGTCAAAAGAATGTCTTCAATGAGAAATCAAATTTAAAGCTCAAAATCCCCTTTGATATCAGTTCCAACCTTGTAGAGCTCTTTATCTACATACACTCCAGCCTATTGACTGGCCAAACTAGAGCTTTAACTACTTGATACTGTGGTCAAATGTATAATGGCATAGTATAATGTATTTATAACAACATTAATGTTTGATTTTTCAGACAAAAAATGATAAACAGAGTAATGCTTTAAGAGCACAACTGAAATATTGGCAGAGGCTGAGACAGGATCTCGAGAAAGCTCGTTTATTAGTGGAATTAATCAGAAAAAGAGAAAAGTTAAAACGAGAACAGGTAAGAGCAACTCAAGACTGTTTATACATAATGTTTTTATATTTGTACAGATTTCAGGAAAAGTTCTGTGGGAGGGAGGGAGCCTCTTGCTGCCCTAGTGCTTTGTGAGCTAAGGGCAACATGAAAGTGATCTGTTAATGATGTCCTTGTATTATTGCTGTTTTTTTCCTGCCTTGTCGTGATTTGCTGCCAGCGGTGTCTAGGGTGGTTTCCTTCACCCATTTGGCTGCCACTCCATCAGACGAGCGAGATAACTTTAACAATGGTGTTAAACCACTATCAAACCAAGTGCATTTAAAAGAAAATTTGCTCGAGTTAATGAGAATATGACAACCATCAGAGAAAATTTGTAATAGCAAGAATTAAAGGCTATGATTAGACTGTATGCCTTTAGAGTTATTGTCTTGAGAGGTTATTATAGAATTGATGACTTTCACATTTAATATCCTTGTTTTTATGTTTATTTAAACACTACATTGTATGCGATTTGTTTGCCAACAAAAGAGCTATGGTTGTGGTCTGACCGTGCTAATGTGTAATGATTTGGTAAAGATTAGAAAGGAAATGCCTTGTGAGTCAAGTCTTGCTGAGGCTAATTTCCTCCAAAATGTCAGCAGTCCGGCCAATGTTTTCATTAGACTACATTTTATACTTCACATTTAAAATCTGTCTGTGGATTTACTACAAAGTGCATAGTTATTTAACCTCTTCTTATTCAGTCCTGTGAAACTCGCATTGGTAATTTCTCATCTTCTGTAATTCATTAAGACTTTTCTAATACTGTTTTAATTCATAGGGTTTATATCTTCACATCTGCTACTACTCATCATGATTTAAAATGTGGCACAATGTTTATGTCAATCCTTTTATATTGGTTTCATACAAAAAAATCAGTTAAAATAAACTGGTATTTTTTTAAAAAAATATTAGAATTACTTTTTTTTTGTACAGATGTTTTATTTTACTATTTGCCAGGAAAATTACTTTTTTTTTATATACTGATTTGTAAACATTTATTTTGCAATAACAATATCTTAGAAATCTGCTCAAGGTCACACTGTCCTTATTGTTAACACATTAATGGCTGTTGTTTATTTGTCTTTTTAAACTTTTGATCAAACTGACAACTTGCTGCATGGGAAATTTGTATCGTCTGAAACAGTATCGTCGTCTTTCATCTGTCAATGTCATAAGTTATTGACTAATAGTACATCCATTCATTTTAGGTAAAAGCAGTTAATTAATTTGCATTTCAAAACATCCCTAATTGTCATGTTCTAGTTTCTTGTTATTGTCCTGTCAGTAACCATTTGTTGACAAAGCACAGATGGTTTCCATTATCCAGGATTGTTACCGAGGAATGAAGTCATATGAGTGAAATAAACAGTTCAATTTACCCCCCCCAAACCACTACATTCTCAAAAGATTCACCATATAAACACCCCTGGAAAAAATGTTAAATTTCTTGCGACCACTAATTTTCAGGTTAAAAATTTCTCACCAGATTCTACATATGGCGAATACAGTTTGGAAAAAATCTTAAACATCATGTACTATAGGTTTAAGTTTTATGCGGTAAATTTAACTTTTTCCAGTTTGACATCAAAACAATTTTTGAACTTTTAAAAAAAAAATTGTACTTTAATTGTAAGAAAATTGTACTGTAAGTAAGAATCAATTAAGTTGGGAAACCTCCTGATATTTCTCCAGGTTAATTTGCTTGATATCTCCGGTTTCCAAGTATTTATATTAGAGTCGTTACTTTAGTCAATAGTTTTAGGAACAGGGTAAGTTTATTTTTCTGAGACCAGAGATTTGTTTGAGAAGTGTGTATTTTAACATTTGAGAATCTGGTCAGTGACTAGAATGATTAATTGATGATGGTCATATGTTACTGGTCAAGCAACCAGCTCTCATTTGACATATGTTTGTTATTGCTGTCATTCAAACCCTACTTATTGTCTATGATATTCCCTTTGACTT
The DNA here is from genome assembly GCA_034783855.1 of Mopalia kennerleyi. Lineage (NCBI taxonomy): Eukaryota > Metazoa > Mollusca > Polyplacophora > Chitonida > Mopaliidae > Mopalia > Mopalia kennerleyi. Next base: position 13,933 of record JAVFBX010016879.1, on the reverse strand, counting down.
CTGGTCTGTTCAATACAGACCTGGCAGTATCTCTGTAGAAAATCACTATAAACACTAACTGGGGAAACTGACCTCTTTTGGACAGCTGGCTTATTAGTCTATCAGGAAACTGGAGTTTACTTTGTTTGTCTTTCTGGACATTCCCAATGTTTTGGTGTGAAATGTTTGTTAAGAGAGCTCATTCCAGGGTTGATAGTATCTGTAGGGACCTGATTCTACTGACCAATACCCTGATTGCTCGGATTAAGCAGACATTGTATGAAATACAATCTGTTTCAAGACCATACTGGCTGAGAATTCCTCTCATTTCTTTTGGTATTTAGAGAATCAACTGTGCAAGAATTCATTCTTATTTAGCAGAATTCCAAGAAGTCGGGTTGTTACACTGCAAAAATAATGGCAGTTATCAAGACAAAAAAGTGTAGTAATTTCTCAAAGTTAATGTTTGAATGATGTTTCAAGTAAATCCCTTAACTCTAAGTTGTTCATCTGCCGAAACAAGGGTTGTTCTAATGAGGCGTGGTTTAGTGGTTTGCGGGCCAACCAATGTACTGCTCATCATTTCAAGTCTACCTGATGCCCTCTGGCATACCAGTGTTTCACATGATGTGGTTGTTAGTGGTATTGAAAGAGTTTCCTCTCAGCTTTCCATCGTGTTTCAGCAAGGAACAGTGTCAAATGGACAAAAATAACCTAAGAGTGCAACGTTAAACCCATATCAAACAAAATCAAACCAATCATTATCTAGATAAAAATTAAAATAAATTCATAAGATAACTTTCTGAATGAATATTTTTAGTAAAAAGCTCCTTACAACTTTGGAATAGTTGAAGCAGGAAGCTTGTGTAGTTATTGGAATATTTCCAGATCCATACTGTCTTAGTTGAAGTGATAACATCCTCTTATGTAGATTGATCTTTGTTAGTTTGAGTCATCTACTTGACAGTACTGATCAGATGTCTCTATTGACAGGCTTGTTCAGGGAAGTTATTAATGGTCTCCTCCCCTTAGACACCGGATTACATTCTGACCTACCCTGTCTGTATGTCTGCTGACACAGGGGTCACTCATAAGTCTAACCCTATCTATGGTTTTTCATTCATCAGTTGTAGTAATATGGGACAGTGTTACAGGACACCCTTCCATTAAATGATACAGTACAGCAAGATTCAGTTCCAGCGGTTAAAAATACTTCATTATTTAAGGCGGGTGCACATAAGGTGATTTTTGTAGTTGAGATTATGCCGACTGCATAGATTTTTTTTACTGATAAACTGGATGGCACACAAGTCGATTGTTTTTTGTGATATGCTAATTTTTTTCAATAAAGAAATTTCTCTTAGTTGAAATATTGAAACTTCATCTAAATTCTAATTTTTTTTTAATATTTATTTTTTGTTGTTAAAAAGTTTAGCTATTTTGTTTAGCTCACAAAAGATCCTCCACATAAATGCCAGTGGTTTGTATCAGAATACAACAACACCTACATTACTTTTGTCAAATCCTCTATGAATCATTTATAGGTTACAAATAGTACACATTTTTACTTACATGTATGTTGTTTTTCTTTCTTCTATATCCTTGTTTTTATAGAAGAACTGTCCACCTATATGTACGTATGGGTTTCCTGATTTGCCCCAAGTTCAGATAGTACAGCCCCCTTTTACACTTGTTATGGTTGGCTTTGTTTCTTGAGACAATACTGATATTGTTAGTCTATTGGTGAGAGGAAACTAACTGACTTGTGTGTTTTTAGTGCTCAGCCATTAAATGAAAGGAAGCTTTGTCTTGTGTTGTTAACACCTCTTTTTTTATACGATAACCCACAAACAGTCTGTATTGAGTCATACATGTATAGATTGTTTTCAAGTATAAACATATGATTTCTTGAACAACATTCAGATACTTATTAATAATCTCTTGCCTGAAAAGAAATAAACTTAAAAAGACTACCAGTTGTTGCTACAAAGCTCATTTAAAAAAAAACCTTTGTAAACTGTTGAAATTTTGTCTTTTAAAATTTCAGACTATTAATAGTGTAAATGGCATTACAGGTCTTCATTATTTATTTCCAAGGTATCAAGAACCTTATACTGAATGTGTAAGTGTGCCTAATTGCTGAAACAATACAATGACGTTATATAAATGAAATACCCTATAACCTCTATCAAACTAACAAAACCTTGAACAAAATATAAACTCCAATCAGAGTCAATAAATCATGTACTCTTTAAACTTTCTGTGTCCCACAAGCTGAACAGATATATGGCATTATTAATGTGCTGTGGATTTCTTGTTTTCTGTTTTACTGGTAAAATGTTTCCTGAAACATTTGTATATATAGAGGTAGGGATTATAAGCCAACATCCTCTGACAGGATATAATGATTGGGCAGCCCAGCTTTTGTGTTTAATTGGAAGGAAGTCATTAATATTATGCATGCAGGCCATTATTTCCTAGCATTTGAGCCTTTCTATAATTACTGATTCCTGGGAGGATTGAGGGGAGCTTTCTGTTGCACTGGTAGCTATGCTGTCTTTACTTAGCACTGGAGGACAATTAACTTTCCAACATTATGGAAATGCTTCACATCTTGGTTGTGCTGAGTGTCAATTATTGCTGGAATACACCTCCGTCATATAAGTGAAATACCTTTAAGCCCGGGGTAAATCACTTATCAATCAGTCAGTCAGTTGCACTGGTGCTCTTGGTGATTTCCCTTCACAGATTCATGGATTCAATCTTCTTTTATTTAAAATTTAGAGTCCTTGACAACAGAAGGAAAATATTATTCAAAAGTTTAACTAATGTCTCTTTTCAGAACCTTTCTGTATGTAGAAAGAATGTACACAAGTATTAAATCCTCAGGTAGAGAGGTTGCCTTGCTCCTTAAGTCTGATGAAAGTTTTGATCATTGCCAATGCATAGCATGAACAGTTTTTTCACAATTTGCTAATTGTTTTCTTGTGCTTTGAGCAAAAACAGCCTAATATCTTTTTTTGAAATTTTGACAAGGGGTCAGATATATTCCACTTAAAAAAACCCAAACATTTAAGAGGGTGGAGGGTTTGTGCGGCCAAACCCCAATTAAGCAAGTTGCATCATGCCCTGCCTTCATATTTTGGACTGGTGCACTGTCAGCTGAGAGAAATAGCCCCAAGAACTACAAAGCGAGTCCCCTGATAAAACACAATTGTTCCCATAAAGACGACTTGATAGTGTATTTATTAAAACATAGCACTTGAGTACGGGGTACTTCCCTTGTGAAAAAGAAAACCTGCTGGATATTTAATTAAGGATTTGTTTACATTGAAATATAACCTTGAAATTAATGTACATTTGAGTTTCTCTGACTTGCTTGGGTGACAGCGGATGTTAGTGTTAGATTTTTTTCATTTCCTAGGTTTTTTTTTTTTTTTGGTCGATTTCTTTCAATTCATTCACCAAGGAGTAGAAATGATGAAGGCATTGCAAAACTGTCACCATTACCCCAGCTGGCTATCTGTTCTACTACACTGTTTATTCTGGGTATCAACGAAACAAACAAACAAACAAATAAGTGAAACAACCTGGAGTATTACACTGAACACAATCAATCTTGCGCTTGCAGAAATTTCATTAGGCAACCATTTTGGTGTTTAGCTTTCCCTGATTGAAGGTGGGTTAAAGCTTAATTACCTAAATAAACCAATGCTGGTTTGTAGCATTTCACTCCAAGTAAAGAGACACAATTAAGAGATAACATTGGATGACTCGTCACAAGGACTTAAATCGATGCTGATTCTGTTCTATAACATAATTCAAACAGAATCCAATGTGGATTTCATTCAGTATGTCAGAGGGTGCTCCAGGCTGTCAGGGAGTTGTTACTCACATCTAAGGTCAACTTAGGGACAACAGGGAGATAAATAGGTTACATTATATACAGGATTCCACTCTGATTTCCATTCATAACTACTGTGTTATATGTATTACTAGAGACCTTACATCTCCACTTGGTGCTTTTGTTAAGGGCCGCATTTCACTGATACAGAGCAGGGGTTTTGAGAGGCTTCCGGGTGCTCTAAGAGCTAAGATTCAACATGAAGCTGATCTTTTTACTGTGTTTTATGGTTGTAGACTTTGTGACAATTAGACTGGTTACAGCCCATTGGGCAGGGTGGCTGTAACACCAGAGAAACAACCTTCACTATTGTTTAAAACCTCAAACAAAATAACTAAAACTTTCTTAACTTCAGAAATGACCGGATACTGTGAGATGTATACATAGTTGAACTTGATTATAGATGTTTTATCACAAGGTTAAAGTTAGATTGTTTCTATCTGTACAGTACTACATCACATGTTACAATAATTATCATGGATTTCCTTTTTAAGTAACCTGTATCCATATAGTAGACAGTTAAAAGTCCACAGATAATGGCTGTCTATTAATGAACATTCACATTCATGTACTAATTATTGCTGTCATCATTCATTGACCAGTTGTTGATTACTAAGCATCAGCCTGGACGTCCAATGATTTATGGTGAGACCGTGAACTGGTTAATGATGTTATTGATGTGTGGCTTGTCATGAGCAGATTTGTTTTTAGTTTTCTCAACTTGTTTGGTTCCAGCTGAATAGAGGTGAAGAGCAAACAACCTCTCAACTTTCACCTTTAACCTTGATGATCTGATCTTGGCCTAGAATGAGATGGCTTGACAACAATAGATCATGTAAATCAGATACAGGACTTAATATGTTCAGTTTAAAATCTGCACAAAACAAAGAGAACGCCCAATCGTTTGTAAAATAATTTGAAATAGATGAAAATATATTTTGTTTTATTTTATTGATGTGTATTACAACAATAATATATAATTGATTTAAAGTGGAAAAATTGTGCAATGATAGCACGCCTGTTTTCCCTGCATATTGACCGCAGGGTTAAAGGTTAGATTGTACATCGTTTAGCTGTGGAGTGAGGGAGTAGCTGCACTACATCACAACATTTGTTATTCCTGTAACTGCTCTGCCTGAAAGATAGATCGGAAGATGGAGTATGGAAGTAACCTTGGATATTGAACATGCTGTTGGGTCTTCAGTTAAGGCTACCATAATGAGCCATACAGCACAACCAAATGTTAAAAGTTTAAGGGTGCACCTGGGTGTTGATTGAGAATAAGCACTTGAGATATGAACTTGTATTCTGATGACCTCATTCACCATGCAATTGATGATCAGTTATATAACAATACGTGACATCATCTGTTAAAGACTGAGTAACAAGTTTTGTTGTGTCTATCTCAGTGTTAAACTTGATTTCATGTGAAAAAAAGGAAGAAAAAAGATGCTATATTTTTCTAAAATTATGTGCCAAAGATCAGGTTTATGAGCTCTGGTAATCGCAGGAGTGATTTTACAAGTTGTCCTGTCAGTTTTCCATCTTAATATGGCAAGGATCAGAGTGAAGTGGACAATCTGCGCATATAAGTGAAATACCCTTGAGTGCGATGCTAAGAAATTCAGTCATACCATAGGCATATGGCAATTACAAACCGTATCCTTTTATTTATAAAGACAGACTATTCTTGTTGAGTAATAGCAAGTTAATGTTACACAGTACACACATGTGGAATAAAAGTTCAGTTCCTCTGATTTCTGCCTGTTATATTCAGTACAAAACCATTTATCACTGACTCCGTGTTTTCAAACCAACTATTTCCCCTGGAGAATAGCTTTGTCCTCACTGACAGGGCAATTACAGAGGTGTTGATCACCGGCTATTCCCTCACCTGTTTGAACTTACCAAATACCACCAAAACTAAGTACCAATAATAGAGTTCTTTAGTGTGTTTCACCACATTTTAGGACAAGAATGAAGTGATTTTTTGGTCAGTTTGATATCAGTTCATGGTTGGTGGGAGCTTCCTGTGCCTAGGGGTCTGTTTGAGGTAAGGGGCAGTATCTGGGGGCCACACCATACAGTGTTTAGTGAACTGAACCCCTGATGCTCTCTGAGGTAATGGGTGACACCATACAGTGTTTAGTGAACTGAACCTCTGATGCTCTCTGAGCTAATGGGTGACACCATACAGTGTTTAGTGAACTGAACCCCTGATGCTCTCTGAGCTAATGGGTGACACCATACAGTGTCTAGTAAACTGAACCCCTGATGCTCTCTGAGCTAATGGGTGACACCATACAGTGTTTAGTGAACTTAACCCCTGATGCTCTCTGAGCCAATGGGTGACACCATACAGTGTCTAGTGAACTGAACCCCTGATGCTCTCTGAGCTAATGGGTGACACCATACAGTGTTTAGTGAACTTAACCCCTGATGCTCAGGGGCTTAGCCAGAAATCAAAAGTATGGTGTCCCCGACGCTCTCTGAGTTAATTGACGACACCATGCTGAGCCGATCTGTTTCTGATGTCTTTATATTTTGTCCTGTCTTATTTGTGTATGTTGCCAGTGGCCCTGAAGGTAGTTTCCTTCATCCATTGGGCTGACATGCCATCATAGGAGTGCAACAATCTTAAATTCGGTGTTTTGCACAAATCTAGGAAACAATTGTTTGTTAAAGGGTGATTTCTGTCATCTAGTGTGCTGGTAAGCTGTTGTATGAGTGAAAAACAATCTCAAGTATGCCTATGGCGTAAAGTTTCAATCAGAGCATTATAAATTTCTGTTTATTTCTTTGTCCAATTGTTATAGGAGTGCTATTTGAGTATTGAATATTTCCAGATTTGTATACATTCATATGAATGTACATTATAGTTTCATTGACAATGTGGTGATGTTGTTGTTGATCAGTTGATCTCTTCAAAATAGTGATAATGGCCCTCATTGCTCTCTCTTTGAGGTGTACTTACTGACATTTGTTCATGTCTCACAGGACTCATGCTAAAACAATTAAGAAAGTTGCCTTTCATCTTCTATACCATATGTCCCTAAAATATTTCCACCTGTTTGTGCAATTGATGTTACTGGGAATAGCCGGAGAGTAGTTGTAATAAAAAGTAGTCTTTTAGAACTTTATTACATCCTTCTCTAGAATAAGGCAGATCATTGTAAATCAGAATAGACTGTTACTCTTCCCTGTTTTTTTTTTCTTTTTTTTCGTCATTTTGTTGAAATTCTTTTCAACATTAATGGATTATAGAAGTTTCCCTGTATATTTTTTGTTTCCAGTAAATATATGATTACATGGAATATCTTTCTAATTTCTAACTTTTACCTGGTCCATTCCTGGATCAGGGGTTTAGCTAGAAATCAAAAGTACGGTGTCAAAATGGGTCATTTTGGATCACTTTTCAAGTTATTGAGTGTCCTTCATGTTTCTCAAAACAGGATGTCCAACTGAAGCAACTGTTCAATTCAGGGTGTCATTTAGACGGGTGGACACTTCTTTGCCTAAGCCCTTGATTCGGATCAGTATTTGTAGATAAAAACATAATTACCCTAGTTTTGAAGTAACTTCGATCATCACATGGGATTATTCGCACACCATGCAGAGTGGTCAGTTTTTGTTCGGAGTACAACTCACACATATTGTGTATTTTTTATGAATGCTTGTGAAAGCCTAAAAAATGTTTTGAACAGAGATTAAATATACATGTACAAGGAATATTTGTAAGCTTTACAGTTCAGTTGATTGCTGTTTGCATTAAAACCATTAACGAATAAATCCTTTTTATTGTTGACGACCTTAGAGCTGTGAGCAACACTTGAGTGGGCATATTGTCTACATACTGACTATAGTCTGTAGTGTCTATAGTAATACACACACCCAAATAATGATCTGAGTGGCTGTTGCTCTGTTCTGCCTTTAACTTTTCAAATGATTTCCCAGAGATGTGTTCAAAATGATCAGGTCACATTTTGACATTTAAAGAGAAAAATATTGAGAATGTGGACTTCCCCAAAGACTTGAATCCAAAGAAAATCCTTTTCTTCAGAATCGTCATAACTCCCCCCCCTCCCCCCAAATAAACAGGGTAACTAATTCAGAACACAGAGAAAAGTAAGCAGTATTCCACTTTTCATTACAAATTGAAAGTGTTAAAATGTTACATTAAATTAAGTTGACAGTCTTACTTCCCTCCCACTTGATTGAATGTACTGTAGTGTTGAATATAACATCTAGAAGAGATGACTGTTTCTTCCAGATTCAACATAAAGTTGTCTGGAGGGATGCCAGGCCTCTCACATCTGTTCGCTTGTGGCAAGAGCGGGGAAAAATCAGCAACGAAAAAAAAGTATTTTGCCAGCTCGGCAAGTCATGTGATGACCTATTTATTGGGAAACTACATAGTTGTGGTTTGTAGTATGTCAGATCTTCCTGCATATAATGTATTTACATGTAGTCTAGACACACTTTTATAGCCTTTGCCCCATTCAGGGAAAACCAAATCAAATACCTCTTTTATGAAAACAAAATGATTAATGCCATGCAAATGATATTCCTTTTTACCCTTGGATAATTTCACTATCAATATTAATCAGGTTTAAAATTCAAAATACACAAATTATGGAAGTAAGTTACTTGTTTTGTATAATTTTGCAGATAGATCTCTTTTGAAAAATTGTTTTTGAAAAGAATAAATTTGCTTTTCCAGGGTATTTCATAACCAGTTTGTTTTGTGTAAGATAAAAAAAAATTGCGGAGTTCATGGGGTTGTCACATCAACACTTGAAAAACAAAGATTGTAGCTTCAAAATGTACAGCTGTATGTCCCCCACTCAGATGCCAGGCTCTAATGCCTTTGTGGAGCAGAACTCTAAAACTTTGAGGCCTACATGTCACTTTAAGAAACTTGGAAGAGACCTTGTAGTTATGTTTTGGCTACAATGGATTAACTAGTTTTGTTTAAATTTCCATTGATACCAAGTTGACCGTAATCATATCAGGATTTGACATATGTGTGGTTAACATGTACATCAGATACATGTACATGTATCATCTACATTAAAGGCCCCCTAACCGTGGGGTGACCTAATTTTGGCTCCTAAACAAAAATCGGCGAGGTTCTGTATTTTTCACGGTTAGACAAAGTTAGGAACTTTCTGTTTTTGCCACAAACTGAAAGTTCTGATAAGTTACCTTTCTTTTCATTCAAACTTTAAAATAACCTTCATTCGAATTTTTGTGTGACACACAAAAAGTCTTATTTTAAAGATTGACTTAAAAGAAAAATAGCTCATCAATACTTTTAGTGTATTGTAAAAACACAAAGTTCATAACTTTGTCTAACAGGGTAAAATACAGAAACTCGCCGATTAAGCCATAATTAGGTCATCTAACGGTTAGGGGGCCTTTAAGGGTCTATAAACTGTCGTTTTTGATTGGCCTTAACTGACCAGAGCGCAGAGGGTACAACAGTCTTTCTTTGTTTCAATAGTACAAACTCCAGTAGTTTCCATGTATTTCATGCCTGTAGCAAACTAGCAATAGCACGTACATTAGCGGGAAAAGTTCAAGTGTGTGTTAGTGAAATTAGTGTTTATTTGGAACTTTATTGGAGCAAGGACCATCTAATTGAAAACAATTAAGTATTCTAACTGAGCAAACAAGAAAATAAATCCTGCGATTGACAGGCAAAGAAATCCATATAAAGAGTTATTTTCCAAAACGCACCAAATCCATTTTCACTATTTCGTCTCGCCTACTTTTCATCCAATTTAACAATGTTACGTAGCCACATGTTCACAATCGACCACTTAGCTTCATGATTCTTCGCTGAACATTAAATATAAATTCCTTTTACTGTAACTAAATCAAGTAAACATAATTGCGTTTTTGAATGAATTTGAAATATTTTAACAAGGCACTGGTTATAACTTAAATAGCTATATTATATCTTAATAAATGTCTAGTCAACCACTTCCTAAAGCATGAATATAGAAAACATCTAGGTGACTGCCACTGGTTGACAAAACCTAACTTCATATATATATATGCTGTCTGACGTGTTTTATCTAACTGTTATTTAGTTTTTCTCACATAGCAGGAAAAGATTAGCAAGTCTTTGTCATTGCTGGGAAATAAAACATTTCTTCTAGCCCTGTATTTTTCAATCAGAGCAATAGGAAACTGAGAATGAATTGCTCATCATAATAACTTGCCTAGGGCATGAAGTTCTGTTTCAATCTTAAACTTGATTCATAAGGTGGGTTAGAGGGAGCTTAGGGATAATCAAACAGGCAAACAAGTAAACTGGATTCGGGAAAATCTGTTGCAGAGAATCCAACTAGAAACACACTAACTTTACAAAACGCTGTCTCTGTGGTTTTACTTACTGTAGTAATATTATGCAGTCTCTAGTTTTTCCTGCTGGTATTAGTAGAGAGTATCTTGGCAAGCTCCCCCGATAATCTGTATCTGAACAGCTGCCATCTAGGCTTCACTGATAGGATAAATACATTCTGATTACATATTTATTAATATCTCTGGTTGGGTAGAAATGATGAAGCCAGCAGAAGTTGGTGAGAGGTAAGCGGTCCTGATCTCTTACACCTGCTCTTAATGAGTCTAGGAAGATCTCCCTGACGTAAATCTTCCACTCCATCTTTGCCATCTTCATAGTTCTTGATGCTCCATAAATATGGAGCCGTTTATCTGGATCTAACTATTCTTCCGTTCATCTAAACTAATGTTTTGTCAAAATGTGTAGACTAGTAGTAGAGCATTAGTTGTACCTTATTATACTAGGCAGAGCAGCTATATAAATACTCTGATATTGTGGAATTATGACCTATTAAAAGGCTTTATAATATTTCAACCGTCTGCTTCTCTAATAACAAATGTTGAAAAAATGCAATTTTTTCGTGACATTTACACATGTTTATTAAATAGTCGAGCAGCTTTCCTGGAACAGTTAAAATTGAGAAGAAAATGACTCCCCTTTGTAATTACATGTATACTATTGCTTTTAGATTAACTGGTTGAGTGAATTGGTACTTTTCATTTGTTTAAGGCAGTATGTTTCTTGTGTAGCCATAAATCTTTGCATAGCGTTTGCAGAACATTGCACCTGGGCATAGCATTGCACAGGTTATGATTGTGTTCATGTGGCTTTTATTTGTTTGAATATATCACTGTCAAATAATCAACTTCCCAAGATTCACTGAACACAAATCAATTAGTTGGCAGTTTTATGAAAGCTGCTGCTCATATGCAATAGGTGGAAGCAAGGCACAGATTACTGACAAATGTTAAGCTCTGAGCATTTTAACTGATGTAGTATGGTATCTGTGTATAGTCTTGGATGATATACATATGTTCTTATTAATCATGTAGAAAATAGGATCCAGAAATGACTTCTAAGATGAAGTTTTGAATCCTTAAGTTGTCCAACAGTTTTTATACTTCCAGAGAAGTGGATTTGGGGTACTGTGGTTGTGTAAATGCTTTTCCACCTATACCTTTCCTTGTTTATTGCCATCTCACTTCCTATTGATCCTAAAGGCTGATGTTTGGGACAGAGCTTCCTGTTGCCCTGATGCTCTCAGAGCTAAGGGGTATCAGGACGACCATCTGTTTGTGATATCTTTGTTTATGTCCTGTATTTGTACTGTCACATCATCTTTTGTTTCCAGTGGAGTTGGTGGCGATTTTCTTCACCAACATGCATCATTTGAATGAAATAACATAAAGTTTAATGGTAAACTCCAATCAAACAAACAAAGCCTAATGTTTTACTGGTGTTGGTTGAATTGAGTGATATGGAATGATATGACATTATAATAATGATATGCGATGAGTGGTAAAACTGAAAATCTGGATATCTCTGTTCAACAAGCAGGAATAATTACTCCCCTGTGTTTTTGTCCCCAGTTAAAGTTACACCAGCTAGCCACAGAGATGCAGTTACAGCCATTTGTGATCCTTCTCAGAGATGCTCTAGATCAGATTCAAGAAAAGGATCCAAGTGGAATCTTTGCAGAGCCAGTATCTCTAGATGAGGTATGTATTTAATGTCTGGTTGCAGTTTTCATGTTGTATCGACCAATGAAATACCCATGATTATGGCAGTAGGCACCAATCAAGTCAGCAAATCTGCTGCTTTTAACATTTTCCACTCCATACAAACAATCGAAAGGCTTCCTATATTGAAATATCTTTGAGTGAGCTGTTCAACATGAATTAAGCGAATATCATTTGTCTTTGACTCTAGCAAAAAGTTCCTGTTGTAGTGGGCATTCTGAATGACTCCAAAAATGTGTGTGGCATAAAAGTGTAAAGCTATTATAAATAAGATTGGGCAAACATCAAATTCAGTAGACTTTTGTTTTGCTTGTAACAAGTTTTGACTTGCTCTATATGTAGAAGTAATACTTAGTCTCAGGGGAAAACTTGTCGACCTGTGAGATTGCAACGCTTAATTTTCTAGATATGTTACCCATCTGTCACTTGTTTCACAATGTCAGGACCCTTTCTTAGGAAAGATGGGCTGCTTCACAGGATTATCTATTTTAATACCATTTCCTTCAATTTGACTCCTTCGTCTTTTGCATGGTTGACACCCCTTATTTTGGCCTTTCTATTAGATTATGTTTTTAAAAGTAAAATAGGGGAGCATTTATTTGTGTATTTGAATTGTTTATAACTTAATTTGACCGGTTGTTTTGTAGGTTCCTGACTATTTAGAATACATAGATACCCCTATGGACTTCACAACTATGAGGAAGAGAGTCGAAGGCCATCAGTATAAAACCATAGAGGATTTTGAGCTGGATTTTGTTCTACTTGTGAACAATTGTATGGTGTACAATGCAAAGGACACAATGTTTTACAGAGCGGCAGTCAAAATGAGGGAACAGGTGAGAACAGTATTTTATCTCTGAAATTTATTTATCAAAAATAATTTATTCCTTGGGAATTTTGCCAATCAAGCATATTTTACTGAACAAGGATATTTTGTTATTTGCTCCTCAATCATGATTTCTGACCAAGCTTGTTTTGGAATTTGCTGATCAAGCTTATTTGGGAAATTGCTGATCAAGCTTATTTTGGAATTTGCTGATCAAGCTTATTTTGGAATTTGCTGATCAAGCATATGTGACATTTTTAACCAAGCATATTTTGGACAAGCTTGCTGATGAAGGAGATTTTGGAACTTGCTGATAAAGCAAATTTTAAAACTGGGTGATCAAGCTTATTATGAAACTTGCTGATCAGGCATATTTTACATTTTCAACCAAGCTTATTGTGGACAAACTTACTGAAGAAGCATATTCTTGAACTTGCTAACCAAGTCTATTTGACATTTTTAATCAATCGTTTTTTCATGTTTGCTGATGAAGCATAATTTAGTTTTCGATTTTTTAAATTGTGGCTTAAAACAACAGTTGATTTTCATGATCAAAGATATTTTACGGCTTGCTGTTTTATGGAGTTTACTGAATAAAGTGACTTTTAATTGGCTGAATATGTATTTATTTTATGATAAATACTGTCAGTTTGCTCAATACTGAAGAAAAAACAGTTGGCAGGCGATCTGTTTTTTTGTAGTAGATGTTTAAAGTGTAAAGATGTGGGAAGAATTTTGGCAGACGTTAACAGTATGTAATCTGTAGATAGATGGTTTTTGAACAAGTCTAACGTCAGAACTACTGATAGCATAACTGGTGTGTGTCTCTATGATATACCATAAATATACCAGTCTTATCTCCTTCTCTTCCACCTTTTGTAAATTACATAACAATTCAATTATTTATTTAAAAAAAAAACAAATTTACCTTTATTGATCTAACAAGACAAAAATCTGGTGATGTATTAGAACTTATATTTATTATAAGTTGATGTTTAAGTACAGATACTATCACGGCTCGAAAAAATGTTTTTTTCCCGGCAATGAGTGACAACTGTGGACAATTTTCCCGCTAAATGCGAATGTTCATTTCTTGCCATTAGTTGTAATGTTAAACGTCATGTTACAGTATATAG